>JAHLSL010000112.1:2937037-2950598 GCA_025920805.1 Petroica traversi | reverse complement strand
CAGGGCCCTCAGCGCCCCCGGGCCGGGAGAGGGTCCGGGTCTTTTTATTTTAAATAGCAGGGACTTAAAAACTCCCGTCGTATTAACAAAATAAATAAAATACAGTGCAAACATCAGCTTTTTGTATTTTTTAACTTGTCTACATACAGCTTATTGAGGAACTTTGTGTGCTTTACAGCGTAATCAGGTGCCAAAGTGCCTGAAAGCAATAGATTGTATAAAACACTGTGATATCAAAAAACAAGCCCCAATATAATGTACAAAAAAATATTTTTACAGTAATTCAACGTCTAAAAGTCAGATTAACTGCATCTGGTGTTCATGGTAAATAGTCTTCTCTCACGAGGAACTGGTGGATGAATTGCTGAGCTTTTCTCTTCTGGGCGATGTCAGGAGAGGGATGGTCAGGAGGAGGTCGCAGTAACAGCCCCCCCGAACACGCTGGCTGTGGGGAAAGCCACACGGACACCGTGAGGGCAGGACATGGAGGGAGTAGGACACCGTGAGGGCAGGACACTGAGGGAGCAGGACATGGAGGGGGCAGGACACCGTGAGAGCAGGACATGGAGGGAACAGGACATGGAGAGAACAGGACACCGTGAGGGCAGGACACCAAGGGAGCAGGACACCGTGAGGGCAGGACACCCAGGGAGCAGGACACCAAGGGGACACCAAGGGAGCAGGACACCAAGAGAGCAGGACACCAAAAGAGCAGGACACGGAGTGAGAGGACACCAAGGGAGCAGGACACCAAGGGAGCAGGACACCCAGGGAGCAGGACATGGAGGGAACAGGACACCGTGAGGGCAGGGCACTGAGGGAGCAGGACATGGCGGGAACAGGACACCGAGGGAGCAGGACATACCGAGAAAGCAGGACACCATGAGGGCAGGACACCGAGGGGACACCAAGGGAGCAGGACACTGAGAGAGCAAGACACGGAGTGAGAGGACACCGAGGGAGCAGGACATGGAGGGGGCAGGACACCGTGAGGGCAGGACACTGGGGGAGCAGGACACACCGAGAGAACAGGACACCAAGGGAGCAAGACACCGAGGGGACACCAAGGAGCAGGAGACCGAGAGAGCAGGACACCCAGGGAGCAGGGACACACCCAGGGAGCAGGGACACACCCAGGGAGCAGGGACACACAGAGGGTGCAGGACACACAGAGGGAGCAGGACACACAGAGGGAGCAGGGACACACCCAGGGAGCAGGACACACAGAGGGTGCAGGAAACACAGAGGGAGCAGGACACACAGAGGGAGCAGGACACCGAGGGAGCAGGACATCGAGGGAGCAGGACACCCAGGGAGCAGGACACACTGTGAGAGCAGGACACCCAGGGAGCAGGACACCGTGAGAGAGTAGGACACCCAGGGAGCAGGACACCCAGGGAGTAGGACACTGAGGGCCACGCCACCACCCCAACCCCAGGGAAGAGTGCCTGGCTTGGAAATGAGGCAGAACAAAGCTGATTATCCCCACATCTCTGTCACTTTCCCAAATTTCTGCTTTTATATGGACTACTTGAAGTACAAGGCATGACTGCACTCAGGTGTGAAGTGTTTTGTTGCCCCAACTGCACAGCCCCTCTGAACAGAGGGTTGTTTCACCTGCCTTACCAAGAATATTCACATCCAAATGGTTTTTCCCTGAATTCTTCAGTAGCTCTCGTAGAAATGCCATCAGATATTCAAATACATTTTTATGGCACAGCGGCAGGTTGGAGATAATCTGAGGAGGGAAAACACCAACATTTCTATTGCAGACACTGCAATGCCTTCCAGCTGCACCTGCTCTGCCTGCAGGTGCCAACAGCTCTCCAAACCCAGAGCACCAGTTCCAGACCCTTTCTATTAACAGAGGGTTAAGTTATTGAGAACAAAATCAGGTGACTGGTGTAGCAGAGGGAAGTTTGCCTCCCCTCCCTCTGGAAGGATGTTCAGACACTTGAGCACATCCAGAAAAGGAAAACAAGGCTGGTGAGGGGCTTGGAACACAAACCCTGTGAGGAATGGCTGAGGGGAAATGGGGTTGTTTAACCTGGAGAAGAAGAGACTCAGAGGTGACCTGATCACTCTCTAGAGCTCCCTGAAGGGTGGCTGTGGGCAGGTGGGGGTTGGTCTCTTTCTCCAGGCAACACCTGACACAACGAGAGGACACAGCCTTAAGCTGTGCCAAGCAAAATTTAGGCTGGATATTAGGAGAAAGTTTTTTACTGAAAGAGTGGTAAAGTACTGGAATTGTCTGCCCAGGGAGGTGGTGGAGTCACCATCCCTGGATGTGTTTAAAAACAGATTGAATGTGGCACTCGATGCCGTGGTTTAGTGGAGGTGCTGGGGCAGGGGTTGGACTCGATGATCTTGAAGGTCTCTTCCAACCTGGTGATTCTGTGTGAATTGGGGCTGGTCCCTCAGGGCAGCCAGCAGTACCTGGCAGCTCAGGCTGTAGTTGCTGGCGTTCTCCAGGCAGGAGCTGTAGAACCTGGAGCAGATGACAGGCTCGGGCAGGCTCTCCAGGAAGAGCAGCAGGGCCTCTGCCACCGAGTGGTTGCTGCCCACTGATCCAAACGTGGTTAAGGAAGAGCACAGCATGACCTAGGCAGGTCCTACTTCTGCTGAAACATGAATGAGCTTTTGGTTAGGTGTCCCAGAACTCTGCCTGCAGCTCACAGCTTTGAGTTAATCCCCTGGCCTCCACACGAGCTGTTGCTGCTGGCAGTTGGACACTTGTGCAATTCTTTGGGCTCAGCAGAGGATGACACAGAGCCATGAGGAAGTGCAGAGCTCAGTTACCCAGGAGGAGAGACAGCAACTTAAAAACCTCTCTCAGTTTTGGTCACTCTGGCAGAGCACTTCCTGGACATCAGTGTAAAAGGATACGGAGAGTATCGTACAGTCCCTTGTCCAAACAGTCTCGGATTTGCTCAAATTCAGATCTGAGGCCTGGCTGCTGAAACAGGTCCTCCTGCAAAGACAACCCTTTATCAGTCCAAGGGAAACAGAAGAATTTTGGATAAACAGAACAACATCCTTCTAATCTGGCTGGAAAGTCTCTCCAAACTGGAGGCTATCCAGTCTCAGCACAAACAGCTCTAGGAAAGCTGTGGCACTGCAGTGAGAGCAGTGCAGGAGGACACTGCTGATGCCTGGGCACACAGACACAGCCACTAGCACCAAACAGTACAGCCTGGGGCATCAGCATCACTTATCTCCCACAGCCTTTGGCCAAACAAGCCCCGCTCACAGTGACTCTGAGTCTTCTTCAAAACTTAACCTAATGCAAACATCTCATTTTGTGTTTCCAGTGCCAACCTGCTGGGAAGCGTTGCGGTTCAAGTGATCCACCATCATCCACAGCTCTTTTGGGATGTCCATGGGCTTTTCAGCTTGGGCACGATCATCACTCATGTCTACTGGCATCAGGGTCTGAGGGAGGGCAGTGTGGGCAGGAGGGAGACAAACAAAAGGTAGCTAGCCAAGTTCTTATTCAACTCGGCAAAAATACTTCACAAAGCTTATACCTGAGAACTGAGACTTCTTAATTAAAACAGACAGGCCTTAGCATCTAGTTTTAATGCTCTCGTGTGTTTGGAAGGGAATCTTGTCTTTAACTCACAAGTCTCCGAATGGATTCTGCTGACATGTCCTGGATTGGTTCCCTCATGTAACACAGTGTATGGATGGGAGACCCAAAGCAACTTGGCAAATAGTTGCCTGTTACGGATAGAAAATAATCCTTCCCTCTGATAAGATGCAAGACTAAGATATCTTCAAGTTTTTCCTCTCCAGAGTTTAAGTGAGTAGCTGTCGATTTATTAACAAACACCTCCAGCTCAACTGTGATCTCAGCATCTGCCAGAAGATGATAAAAAACCCAGACTCAGTTACAACAAGTAGTAAACCAACAAACAGGCACAGCACTCTCAGAAGTGCAAGGGAACTAAGCCAGAATGGGACAATATCAGCCCATTAACATGAGACAGACAAGGAGGAGCTCACCTGAGAGCAAGAAGCCTTTACTGGGATTAGCAGTCAGCCACTTTTTGCAGTAGGTTTCCTCATCTGGTTTGTTGATAAATTCAAACTGGCAGGGCACTTGGCCATTGCGGATTGTAAACCTCTCTACCTGCAGCTGCATGTATTTAACATCCTCAAAATGGATCTAGAAACAAATGTCAGTCAACATCGTCAGCCCATTGCACTTGCTGAGCAGCAACTCCTGTTCTGTGGTTTAATTATTAAGCAGCAAGACAACGAGATTAACCCCTTGCTCCCACATTCATCTCTTCCAGGACTGCTTAGGCTCTCACTTACTCTGAATGCCAAAGTCCTTTACGTCAGTGGGCCCTTAAAACAAATGTTCCCCTCAGATAACTACAATAAAACTGAGAATGAGATAGCTGTAGCCTCAAATGTCTCCTGGGCTTATCTTTATAGTCCCAACACACAAAGCAAATTCTTGTTTGTGACCTTCTCCAGAGCCTTACAATTTTACATTTTATGTTTGAAAGCACAAGTCAGAGCAAGGGTCACAAACCACCTTTTCACTTTCTCTCTTCCCACCTCAGTGAATGACACACTCTGTGTTTCAGCCTCAGACTGTGAATGGAATTCACTAATCTAAATAGGAACAAAGATTCCTAGGGCTTTTAAACAGAGAGCAGCTGGAAGTCAAAATATTCTACTTTTTGAAACCAGACCCCAGGGTCTAGGATCCATCTTGTGCTGCTGGGGTCCTTCAGGGAGTGCTGGCACAGGACCATGCCCTACCTCTCTGCGGGACAGTGTCACCGAGGGAATGCTGGCGTTCTCCAGCTTATCCAGGGAGCGGACAATTTCCTCAAAGGATTTTCTGTACAGCTCTTCATTCACAACCTTCACCTGGAAAGGACACACACACTGCACCAGCCAGCATTTGCTGTGCTTCTGCAGGACAGCTGGAGCACAGCTGGAGACGTGGAAAGTAATTTGATTTTAGCAGCAAACTAGAGTATACAACACAGAGAATGGATAGAGCTGCTTGGAGCACTAATCTCCAAGATCTTCTCATGATCCAGCAGTAAAGGACCTGGCCATAACTAACAAGAGTCAGTCAGTACTAGATCAACCTATTTTTCCCCCTCAGAAAAAAATGAGAAGTTTAACAACACACTACAGTGTTCCCAAAGAACAATGAGAGATATTCAGGCCTTGTCCAGCTTAACTGCAGTATCATTTACACAACCCTTGCTTACTGAGATCAACAATCCATCTCCATATCTGATCCAGGCCACCTTTCAATCCATTGTTCTCTGCGGATGCCACAAAAGCAGGAGAGAGAAATCAGCACCCAGGGGATGAGGGTCTGGAGCAGAGTTACTCCACCCAGCACTGCCATACTTACCCCAATGTCAAACACAGAGCTCACTGGCTTGTGGTCACTGAGCTTCAGGGCCATGTGGCTGCGATAGCTCAGCTGGGCAATGTTCTGCCCTTTCCAGAGTATCCGATCACACCAGGCTGGAACACGACACTTCTCACTGGAACAGAGGGAAAATCACCATTTCCAGGCACAGTTCAGATGCAGAACACTGCTCGCCCAGAGATCAGGGTTTCCTGCCGTGGCCTGGAGCTCATTCTCTATTAAAGTGGTATTTTTAACAGTTTCTTTGCATAGATACAAAAAGGTTGAGTGCCTGCTATAAGGTATCTCTGGCTCATGCTTTACTTCCTGTTTCTTCAAAGGTGCAAGATACAATCAACATACAAAGCAATACTCAGGTATTTTTGACCATAAGAGCCACGAAAAATAAAAACTCAGGCTCTACATTGAAAGTTAGCATTTATTGTTTTCACTGACAGCTGCACAGATTTAATTTCTGCACTTGCAGCTGAAGTTTCTGGCTTGCTAAGACTAAAGGAACTGCTCTGTGTATAGAGCATTACAAGAAGGATGGTTCTCACAGGCTTTTGAAGAACAGCACAGCTGACTCCATGTCAACCCTGGTTGATCTCATCTGAGCAGTACAGGGTTCATCAACAAAAATAAGATCCTAAAAATTTTGCTTGGGAAAAAAACCTGACAAACCATACAAAAAAGAATTAACCTAGTTAAAAGGATTCATAACTCTGTACACCTCTAAGTAATAGGAAACCTAACAGGATTATTACTCAGAAAAAAATATTAGGAGTATCTGACAAATAGCTGTGGAAAGAAAAACAATGTAAATAGATGTAAATGGGAGAGGAATTTTGGAGCGAAGGGAGATAAACAGAAATAATCTCAGAACTGTTCCTATTTACAGCCATTAGACCTGCAATATTTTTTAGCCTTGTTTTTACTTCCTTCAGTGATAACACCAGTCATTTGTAGCATCTGAGACAATCACTGTACCTTGTGTCCCAGTCATCACAGCCAGCATCGTACTTGTATGTTGGCTGGAAAGAGATCTCCCCCTCTGTGAAACCTTCAAAGGCTGTATTTGCCTTCATTTGCCTCTTCAGCTAAAGAGAAAAAAAGATGAATGCTTTAATTTTAGATAATCTCAAGCACAATTTCCATGTGGATTGAAAGGGACACACTGAGCACAGAAAAGGCCAAGGTTCTGTGTGGTTTGTACCGAGCACACTCAGCACATGAGCTGAGACATCAGTACCTGGTCATACTGGCAGAGCTCTAGAAATGCTTTCTCCTCCACAAGCTGCTTCACTTTTGCCACATCCAGTTCCTCCAGCCGATAGTTGAGGTCCCCCAGCCACAGGATGATACTGAAAGAGAACATCCCCCAGAATGGGCAGAGGCCTGAAGCTGCCCCAGAGCTCAGCCATGGACAGCAGCTCCACTCTGCAGCTCCAGGGCTCTCCCCATCACAACCCCTCTGATGAGAGCACCCACAGCTGCTCTCACCAAGAATAACAAGAGTGAAAACTTCAAAGAGAAGCCACCTTTTCTATTTTTGATGTTATTAATCACTGTTCTGCATGTTTGTCACTAACCCTTACTAACTGGTGCTGTTATTATTGCAGTGTCTGAATTCCACAGCTGGGGAACTCAGTGCTTATTCCTGCCCTATTCCCACTCCAGGCTTGAGAATCAAACAGGGCTTGGGTGAGCACAAGTTGACAAGTGACCTGTCAGAACTGTGTGAGTGAGCCCTGCCCAAACCAAGTAAAGCCTTTCTGGCCCTTCCAGCTGATGTTTATGCCACTGGGCCCCCCAGCACATTCACAAAGGGCTCCCTTGCCCATGCCAGGATTCCCACAGGTAGATGGGAAGCATACTCATGTTTGCCAATAGTGAGAGGGGGCAGATTTGGGTCTGATTGGCAGAACTGCATCCGAGAGCAGATGTCTTTGAAGTCCTGGTTCCTCCTCTCGTATTCCTCTGTGTGGGCTGCCAGGTGAGAGTTCACAATGCACACGCTGGTGTTGTGGAATTTAAACCTGATGGCAACACCGCCTTTGTTACCCTGAAAGATGAAGACAAAGACACTGGTCAGAAGTTTCTACACTGCAGATGAGTTCCTAGCAGTGGACAAGCCAGAAGACTTTGAGACAGACAGTTTAATTCTGGAGGAAGGAATAGGCTGAAAATCCTAATTAGTGATTGCTGCTTAGAACATTGGCAAGCACTGGCAGTTCTCCTGGCAGTGCCCTGAGCTGCCATGTGGAGAGGACTATCTGCTTCTAGAGGCAGCCACAGCCCTTAGCTGGAGGAATAACTATTGCATCCAAGGAGGAAGCTCTTCCAAAACCCACCCCTTCTCATGCACAATTGCCATTCTTACCATCCTCCCCATGATTCCAGTTCCCACAGTCTCAACTTCCACCTCGGAGATGTTCAAAGCAAGTTCTGCCTTCACATACAACAGGAGCATGATCCCCACCAGGCGCACGAGTTTCACCTGAAAAACAGACCCTGGTCCATTCAATGCTGCAATGGAAGGGGTTTGTGAGAGGAGGCACATCACCCCCATCCATAACATTGGTCACCAAAAAGAAAGTTTCAGGATCATCCAGTGCATCAGCAGTGCACAGGCCCCCAGCAGCACAGGAGCTAAAGGAAGTTGAGGCCCAAAGCAAGAGCTACAGCACATAAGCCCATGGAAGGAGATTCCTTTCAACAACAGAGACAAAAGATGAAGCAGACCTAGGAGCTAAAACACAAGCAGTATTCCTACCAAAATAATTCACAATTCATTCCACCATGCACTGTAGGCAGACATGGAAGAAGGTACAACTTCCTGTTCTCCTTCTCCAAGACAGCAGGAGCTCCCTTCAAGTGGGGAAACCTGGTTTTGTTTCCCATCCTACTCCTGCCTTAGCATCCTGCACAGAAACACCACCTATAGGACCTGCAGAGCCTCTGGAAGACTTAGCCATTGAAAGCAAGAGAAAGCAAAGGGAAAAGAGGCCCAAGTGGAAAATTATTTCACACTCAAACCTCCCCAAAAGCCACATTTACCTTTGCATATTTGGCATCTGGGTGAAGACTATCAGTTACAGCTTTAAACCATTCTTCTTCCTTCGGTGTGTCATTGAAAAAGAAGGCTTCTTTAGTCAGATCAAGCTCCTGGAAACTGTGTTAGAGGAAGGAACCCATGGATGCATGCACTTGTTTGTAACTCTTCAACCCCTTCTCTGGGAAAGAACTAAATCAGCTTCTGCTCACTAAATTTACAAATGAAAACCCCAATTCAGTTATGCTGATCGTGGCTGTGTGTTAAAGGTAAAGCTGAATTACTGTCATTATTGCATCAAATGGCATTAAGGATTTTGTAACACCAAGAGGCCAAACCCTACCAGACCAACAACCTTTCCCAGCTGTGGGCACACCCACCCTGAGCTGTGCAATGCACCATAGCAGTGCCAACATTCCTGTGGTGTCCTGGCTGAGCTCCTGTGTGTGACAGACCCGAGCACAGCCCAGGTTTGTGAGGATGGCAGGGACAGACACTCACCCCACGCAGTAAACGTCTGGAGGCTCAATATCACACCTCAGCCATGGCTGGAGGCTCTCTGTGGGTGACTGACCATTCACGTTGTATGTCCCCACAAAAACCCTGCAAAGACAGGGACAGAATCCCAGAGCTGCAAACAGCACTGCGATTAACCAGGTAAATAATGTTTCATATAACTAACGTGTTGCCAGGGAAAATTAAGGAAGGTGACAAAGTTTAAATCCCTAAATTGATTTAACTACAGCTGCACTTTCACAGACACATTTTTACAGAAGGACACATTATACACAGAAGGATACATTATACAGATACAAAATGTTCAAGAAAAAACAAAAGTAAGATTGTAGCTGTGGAGCAGCAGTTTGATACCATAAATTTACAGAATGAGATGCATAAAACAATTTCAAACACAGAAAAGTTTAGGTCCTAATTATGTATTTCACTCAAGCTCTTATGAGCTCATTGGAACAACTACATGGATAAGCAGTGGACAGAAATGGAGAGGGAGAAGGGTGGAGTGCACAGAGCTGATGCATTTCCAGACTGCCTAAAATAAGCACAGAAAAAAAGTGATTTCAAAAAAGCCATTTCCTTCACAAGAACCTTGAGGCAAGTCTTGATAGAGACATAATGAAATTCTGTTCTGCTGATGCCTAAACGTGGAAAGAAAACTGTTCTGGAAAGTGTAGATCATACTTTTCTACAGAATTTCCTGTCTGTGGGGACACAGGATGAAATAACAGATGAGTTATTCTGACATCTGTGCTAAGTTACAACCCACAAAAGTAAGTCCTTCTCAGGAGTGATCATCACCTGTAGTTCTGGATATGAGTGTAGGAGTCCTCCATCTGTGCCAGCTGAGATTTTACAATGGTATCTCTCAGCCCAAACTTTGGTTCTGACAACATCGAGGCCTTGTTGGAAGCCATGACATGAGAGGCCCGAACCTGTTCAGTTTTCACTTCGGGCTTGAGTTTGTTTTGCCTGCAAATGAAAACAAAACCACAGATGAAGCCCAGGCTATCCCCCCATCCTGACTGTCGTATTTCTGCCACCAAAGCCTTAATTCACATTTTTCTGACTGTTTACTAAAGCCAGGCAACATTTGGGATAAGCCAAGAAGACTGAAAAGAGCATTTCTTAGCAGGATTGAGATCTCCAGACAAAACCAGTTTAACTAAAATAACAAATGGTTTTCACCATCCTGCTGCAGCCTGATGCAGAGGAGGCCTTACACCTGGAAAATGATGCAAAAACTGTACACTTTCCCTGCTTATTGGAACAAGGAGAGGGAAATCTCATTTCCTTCTGCCTCTGCTCAGCCCTTCTGACCTCAGCCAGGGAATGAAGAACTGTGTTTGTTTACAAAGCCTTCTGATGGGCATCTCCCAGTTCTGCCCAGAGTGTACAGAGGTAGAGGTGGTTTTGCTTTGTGTCTCCTGGCTCTGCAAACTCCTTTTGCAAAGGAAGAATGCCACAGCTTGGGAATTCCCAGTAGCAATTGGATGGTACAAATTTAAGGTCAGCAACCTGCGTACCAGTGCCAAGGACAGCACACAGGCAGATTCGGAATGATTTGCATCAGGGTCCACAAAGTCCTGGGACCTGGAAAATGAAACTGTAACATTTTAAGAGTGTATCTATGAGACACAGTGGCTCTAAGCCAAAGCTCTCTGAATTCAAAATAAACAATGCTAGCAGGTCCTGTCCCACTAAACAGCCAAAATATGCCCAAACAGGGCACTGGCAGGATTGTCTCTGAGGGAGTAGAATGAAATTTCCACCAATGTTTTGACAGCATGCTTATGCTGAACTTTTTTCTCTCTTTCTTAGAACCTGCAGATTCTCATCTCAAAAAGTTGCCAGCTTCTGCTCTAGACCCCCCCCCCACATCTGTGCACTGACCCAACACAGCAGAGGGAACTGATAATGCAGGACTGCTGCAGCACAGAGAGCAGAGCTGGCACCAGGGACACCCCGTTCCCTTCCCCTCACTGACCAGGAAACCGACCTCACCCAAAAACCCCGCATCACCCAAAACCCCTGCATCACCCAAAAACCCCGCATCACCCAAAAACCCCGCATCACCCAAAAACCCCGCATCACCAGGAAGCTCAGAGAGCTCTCTGCACATCCTGATTCTTTCCCTAGACATCACAGCACTCACCATTTGCCAAACCCAGTTCATTCCACCCTCACACAACCACCCAGGACCCAGAACACTGGTGTTCTCTGTGCTTACTGTCACTATACAGAGACCCTGGGAGGAGGAAGGCACAGAAACCAGCACAGAAATTTGGCCACCACAGTTACTCCTCACTCGACCTTCACAATGAGCTGATGTGCACAGCTCACTTCAGCTGCAGCACCAAAACTGCACACAACAGAGACACTGTACCTGGGAGAGCTTCTGTCAGTGCTGTCGTGGCTGCAGCTCTGACTGACTGCAGCTTTTTTCCCATTTTGTTTGATGCCTTCAGAGCCACCCGCTTCTGGAAAAAAAATAAATTAAAAAAAGACAAAGAAACCAAAATGTTTCACTTTAAACACAAAGTGTTCTTCAATTTATCAACGTGCTTATGTAAACACTGGCAAAAATCTGTGGGCAGAAAATAATTTAGATTTGTGTGGAAAAACAAAGTACCCCACAGTGTCTCTTTCATTTGTCTGACAGATTCAGCTTACTCTGACCCAACAGTTCTGTGATGATGCAGCTTCCCCTGCAGAGGAAGAAACGACAGGAGCCACAGAGAGCAGCAGAAACCACTGTCCTTTGTGGGTGCACTTGCTGCTGGGTCTCCTTTGCAGCTAAGCTGAAGTAGGACTTAGCAGCACAAAATCCAGGGCTTTACCCCAGGAATCTGAAAAATCTATGTTAATAGCAGATTTTTCCTTTCTGAAGCAAGACAGAGGTACAAAGAAAGGGGTGAAAAAAGGGAAACAAACAAACACCACAGTACCATTTAAAGGGTTTCTACCTATCTGCAAATCCCCAGCAAGGCACAGATGTCTCCCCCCTCAAGACAGCTCAAGGGCATGAAGAGTCACACCACAAATCCACAGAACCTCTGCAGAAACATCTGCCTCAATGCAGACTGCACTGTCCTAAAACAATTACAGAGCTGCTACCACACACATCGAACTAACCCCAGGAGTGACACCAAACACATCACACTGCCTTAGCAAAATTTGACCAGTCTTACAGCATTTTGTTTCACTTACAATATTCTGCTTCTACGAGTTGCAAAACAACTGTTTAAAAAAAGAGGATTCTGGGGGAGGTCTCTGTGTTTAAGATGCAAAACCAGCAATCTTAAAATCATGCTCCTTAGCACATAAATCTAATGGTGATGTAGAAATTGTTGAGATTGTATGGTTCAAGGCATTCAGCTGAGCTTCCTTCAGTGAACACAAGCCAGAAAAAAAATAAGATGTTATTGCTGTCACAGAACATTCTGCAGAACAAGAGCTCAAAACAGAAATAGAACTTTCAGTGCTTCACCCAGGCCCTCAGGACACAAACCAGATGACAAGAAGTGGCCAAATTCTCAGCCTGGAAAACCTCTTCTGCCCAAGAGCCTACTGAGAATAGACTGTGTAAGAGGATTTATCAGAGCTTGGACGCAGAAGAGCACATGACTGAGGCCTCACTGCAGATCACACAGCTCAAGTCAAGCAGAACTGACCAAGAGCACACAGAGATGCACTGGAAGTGTGGGTCCAGGGACCTGGGACACTGCAGTTTCTCCATGGGCACTGAGAACTCAACTACTACTCCTTGGACCTCTGCAACTCTCCTGATAACAACCATGCAACATCCCTTGAGAGTGAGTGACAGGAACCAACGTGAACCTTCACCTCAATGGACAATGGTTACTTTTGTGCCAAGAAGAGAGCAGATTCCCAGGCTTTATTACCCTCATGGATCCAAGCTTCTTGCCAGGATGCAGAAGGCATTATTGCAGAATAGAAAGAAGTGTGAGCCTGCTGCTGACACAAGTGCTACATTATCCAAAGATCAGAGTTGTATCTGATAACATCACACCCTGCATTCTAACCTCAGGGGCAGAAATCAGCTTTAGGTAAGATTCTCCTAAGAAAGAGATGAGCTTTGGAATAGAGCTGTTTCCTTTAGATAAATTTATATCTAGCCACAGGTTTCTGCAGTCAGAGGGATCAGTGGTAGCACTCAGAAGTGGAATAATGACCTTATTCAATAATTGAACCGAGCACAGAAATATGGAGAAACATGCAGAGATTACAGGAGGTTTCAATTACACAAGATTTGCAGCTAAATGAGATTCAAGCAGTAATAAAGGCATTAATGTTAAAAATGTGCAGTGACATTATAGTGCTCTTCTACAGCAGGAAAATTTATCATATCTCCTGGATAAGACAGGATTCACGCTTAGCGTCCAAAGGGGAGAATTAAATTTAACCTCCATGAAACGAGAGCAGCCCAGCCTACAGGCAGCAGAGTAAAACAAAACGCCACCATTCAACTTCTGAATCCCACATCGACTTCCAGGAACTACTTTCGCTCTGAACCTTCTCACACGTGCACCCTGCAAAGCGGGAAACGCCACCGAGCCCCGGGAGCGGCGGGGCCGGCGCGG
>JAHLSL010000112.1:2919334-2932037 GCA_025920805.1 Petroica traversi | reverse complement strand
GACCGAAAAGGGAACAGTCTGGAACAGCTGCTACAAGCACCAAGCCTCACAAGAGTTGTGGCGCTGGGCTGTGTTTTTGAGATAGAAAAGCCCTTGACTTGAATACACTGACAGTGACCTCAAACAAAGTAAACACACACCCCAAAGCTGCGGTTTCCCATTACCAGAACGTGCACGGCATCGTGGGAAGGGCGGCTGTGGTAGAGTGACGTGTTTTCCATACAGCCCCACATCCACCCCGTTAGGGCTGGCAGTGCTCCAGGAGGGCCAGCACGGCAGAGCCGTCCTGCTGGGAAAGTACCCAGGGCTCCGAGGGCCCAAATCTACCCAGCCCAGCTCTCCCGCCCTCCCACAGGTCACACTGTGTTCAGCCACTCTCGAAACAACAGCACCAAAGGGGCCTGACACAAAGATTTTAATGTTTTGCAGTCTTTTCTCTAAGGAACCAGTGGCAGCAGAGGAGCAGGGAGCAACACCGTGCATGTGTGCTTGAGCAGCAACACAAATGACATAAATCAGAAAAGTGAGGATATCACAAGAGTGGGTCAGGTTTTTTTTTTGCAAACTAAGACAACCTTAAGAAAAAACAGTTTATGATTGATGGGAGATTTAAGTCTTCAGAACTGTGATTTTCCTTGGGCTTTCATGGAGGCAATTCTCCAGGTAATTCTGCCTGGCCAGCTCCACCTGAGCTCTGTGTGCTGCAAGAACAGGTTGGGGGAGCACGGGGGGTGGTTCATGGCCTGGGCTAATGCTCACCTCTGGGCCCTGCCTTTAGCAGTAGAGAACCACAGATGTGAAACAGAATCATCTAAAACATGAGATGCTTTTAGATTAATCCCATTTCCCTGCCTGAGAGGTGAAACATAAAGCTACTATTTTTACAGACCCGGGCAAGAAGCATTTCATTGCCAGAGCACTTCGGAACAAACAGGTCAGAGGGGGTGCAGGAAGACTGTGCCACAAGCAGATCATTGATTAGAGGAGCCCCTGTGCCTCAGTCAAGGCAGAATTTTCTGTTTTTTAAGGAAGCTTAATGCCCTCTTTTCCAGCTCCTGAGGTCCCCGATTCCAGCAGGCACACACTGCATCATTCCCAGGATCCACAATTAGCTTGCTGGTCTCTCAGACCTACAGGATTTGGGCAGGGCAGGGCAGAATCCCCTGGTGTAGCATTCTGAGTGCACACATTAAGTGCTTTTCCCCTGGATACACAGGGGGAATCTTGTTTCCAAGTATTTAAAATTTGCTGAAATGCCAGGAGGACTCACCGTCCTGGGATGGTGCAGGATTCAGAGTGCAGCTTAAGGCTGGGGTACAGGATCAACAGCAGGGTCCTGTGCGGGGCAAGCAAAGAGACCCCCAAGGGCTGCAGCTGCCCATGGGCAGATGCAGAGGGCTCTGGACACCTTGTTGATGGGACAGGGACAGTACAAAGGGTGTTTGCTACAACTTTGGCTGAAGTCAGAGAGCAGCGGGATCCTACTGATCCTACAGGAGAGGCTGCAGGGCTGCCTGACAGCTGCCTAACCCCAGAGGGAAGTGGAGACCCCGAAATTCAGGAGAAGGACCACCCCACATGCCAGGACCTTCAGGATCTGGGCCAGAGCCGCCTGCCCAGCGCTGTTGACGTGAACTTTGCCGTCCAGTTTCAGACAGCTGCCTTTGGGGCTGGCTGGGCAGCACTCCTGGTAACAGGCAGCCTTCATCCCACCAGCACAGACTGGTTTGGCAGCCTTGCAGGCTTTGCTACATCCTGCCGTGTAAGCCAAGCCCGTCTTCTTCATCTGGAAGGAAAGAGACATTAGCCCGGGGGTGATGCCGAGCCTTTGGGATTAGCATTAGAGGAACTCAATGCTCTGCAGCCCCAGGCCATACCTCACAGAAATCCTGCCCCAAAATGCACCTAGAGATGGTCTTCCTGCCTTTGAAACACTGGTCCCCGTGACAGGAAAATGCTGCACACACTTTGCCCTATAAGAAAAAGGGAGAAAGGACTGGGGAGACACCATCTGTCCAGCAGCCTTGCAGGACAACAACTGCATTTCAGACAGCCCTTCACCCCTGAGGGCTCCTCTCCACCCCCCCTCTGTTCTGCTGGTATTTGTGCTCTCAGGCTCTTTAGATCCAGAGATAAAGGAGTATTCTGAAACTGCAAGAAACCACTGAAAGACCAGCAGAGCAAGCAAGTTTCAAGCTTCTTTTTCCTTCCTCTTAACAGTGCTCTGCAAAGATAAGCACCTTCCCCTCTACCAGGCTCAGGAAAGGGCTGCAGAGCCCAGTGGGTCCTGCACCCTCTGTGCAGCTGCAGGAAGGCTCATCCCATGGTCAGGTCAAACTGCAAGCACTGGGCTGGGGAACAGCCTGATGGACAGGGATAAAACCCCCTGACAGCGTTCCTTATGGACTCCTTACTTCCAGTGCTCATTCAGGATTAGTTGTCCTTCCAGAGTCAGCTTTTTACCCCATAAATCAAGTGGAGGAGAAACCTTTCCCTGTCCCCTGCTCAGGTGAAGGCTCAGCCATCCCAGCAGCCACAAACCCCAGAGCCCATGGTGCTGCTGTGGTACCTACGTTTTGTGGGGGAGGCCGAGGGGTGGTGGTGGTGGTGGTTGGTGGCACGGTGGTGGTGGTGGCTGGCAGGTCACCTGCAGACACACGAGGAGCCCTGAGAGGCTGCAGCCAGCACCCAGCCCACAGAGAGCCCTGCACAGCCCCACAGGGCCAGATTGACAGGCACAGCACTGCCCATACAGTGTCAGAGCTGCCAGGGCCACCCTGCCCCTCACCCAGCTCCAAGGACAGAGCCCTAGGGCAGAAGAGATGCAGCCACAGCCCCTCCACGATGGGATGTGCCCACCCGTGTCCCACCTCTGGCTCAGAACAAAGCTGGGCTGGTACCGTAGGCGCTGGCGTTGAGCTGCAGGCAGAGAGGGCCAGTGCAGCACTCCAGGGAGCACTGCTGCCTGCTCACACTGCTGTTGGTCCTGCACGGCTCTGCACTGCAGCCACTGCTGCACCTGGCTGTGTAGTTTGTGCTGGAGAAACGATAAAGCTGCAACAGGCAGGTGAGAGGGTAAAACGAGTGTGAAGAGGAGCCATCATAAAAGAGCAAAAAGAACTGACAGACTGTCAGGGAGAAAAGGGAAATGGGAGACGGACACAGACTGAACTACAGACACTGTGGTAAAGATAAATAAAGAAAGTGAAGACTTTCCCTGTCACAGCCCCCCTGCACCTCCATACCTCGCAGTAAGTCTCGTTGTGGCAGGTGGCTGTTCCATTGGCGTGGGCTTCATCCTGGTAGCACCTCTCCCCGGAGCACTGGAAGCTCTGGCAGGTTTGCTGGAGGAACACCAGGGTGTCACCCTACAGCACAGCCTCCTGGCACAGCACTGCAGGGCTGTCCCCAGCCACAGCCTCACTGTCTGAGGGGCCACCCCACCTGGCACCCACTGTGCTCCCCCTCTACCACAGGAGATGGCACTCCTGGATCTTGTGACCGAGCAGCCGGGCAAGTGACACTGCCCATGGGGCTGCAATGGCCCAGTGACATCCCTCACTCCATTCCTTGCCTTACCATTGTCTCTTCTGCTCCCTTCACAGAGGTGTTGGTGGCCACCACAGAGGCATTGCTGGTGGCAGCCACCACCATGGCATTGTTGGTGACTGCCACCTCTGAGGTGTTCTTGGTGACTGCTGAGGCCTCTTTGGTAGGCATCATCACCACCACTAAGGCATTCTTGGTGGATGTCAAGGTGTTCTTGGTGGCCATGGCCACCAGTGAGGTGCTCTTGGTGGCCATGGCCACCAATGAGGTGCTCTTGGTGGCTGCCAAGGTGCTCTTGGTGGCCATGGCCACCAATGAGGTGCTCTTGGTGGCTGCCAAGGTGCTCTTGGTGGCCATGGCCACCAATGAGGTGCTCTTGGTGGCTGCCAGGGTGCTCTTGGTGGCCATGGCCACAGGTGAGGTGCTCTTGGTGGCCTTGTCTACCACCGAGGTGCTCTTGGTGGCCACCAAGGTCTTGGCAGTGGCCACCCCGGCAGCATTCTTGGTGGTGGCCACTGCCATGGCATTCTTGGTGACTGCCACCACTGCAGAATTCTGGGTGGCCACCGGAGTGTTCTTAGTGGTCACAGCCACCAAGGAGGTCTTCTTGGTGGTCACCGCCCCTACCAAGGCATTCTTGGTGGCTGCTGAGGTGTTCTTGGTGGCTGTGGCTTCCACTGAGGTGTTCTTGGTGGCCACCGATATGTTCTTGGTGGCCGTCACCATAGTATTGGCAGCTGTGTTGTGCTCTGGAAAACAAAAAGCTCCTGCTTAGTGAAGGAAACACCAAGGAAAAACGTGGTCAGTAAGCCCTGTGTCCCTTCCTGAGCCATGGCACTGTCCCGAGGGACCTGCAGGAAGCATCTGTCCCACTGTGGTTGGGAGGTGAGGTGGCAGTCAGTGACAGGATGTCCCCACTTGCAGAGCCAGCAGCCCAGCACAGCAGCACTATGGACAGATGTCACAGCAGCCTCTCCCTCCCAGTCCCAGCCACACTGCCTGGCAAGAACAGGCTTTTATGGGGGCTAAACTGTGAGGAAAGGTTCCTCACCTGTCCTTCAGCTCTGTCCTACAGAGCACAGCCAGAGAGGATGGACACAAAGTCCCTGGTGCACCACACTGCCCTTGCCCCGCTCCCTGCAGGCCCCCAGCTTTCCCCTTGGGATACAGAACTCACCTGCTGTGGCAAGAGAGTCCTGAAGACAGAGCTGGAGAGCCAAGGTGCAGAGCAGCAAGCCTGGAATGGAGTGGGAATGCTGAGACCACCACACCTGCTCTCTGCATTACCCACAGCCCAAGGAGCCTCCCCAGCAGCACCAACTCATCCTTGAAACAGAAAAGCAGGGATACTCCTGCGTCTTCCCAAAGGCCCAGGTGACCTGCAGCCACCCCTCACCCCAGAGAGGCCTCTGGCACAGCCCCCAACACCTGGAGCAGCACTGGCCCTAGGATGGACAGACAGACAGATGCTGTCTGTGCTGCACCAGAGCCCCCTTACCTTGAAGAGAGGGCACGAGCCATCGGTGTCCAGCCATGGTCACCACCAGCAGCTGCAGCCAGACCTGGCAGAGGAGGCACGGTCAGAGCTGCTCCCCAGAGGTGCAGGGTGGACACCCCCAGTCCGTGCTCAGCCCCAGGACCAGGCACCCCCTCCTGAGAGACTCCCCAAATCCACCGTGGCTGCCAAGGCTGCTGACGGGGAGCAGGAGCCCTGGGGAGCTCTGTGAGCTGTTGGTGTGGCAACAACCCTCCCTGGAGCCCACAGGCAGCTACCACGAGCAGGAGTCAGGGTGACACAGTGAAAAGTGCCACCATACAGCAGTTTGCTGCTGCTGCTTCAAGTGAGGATGTGACCTGGCTCTCCATCCTCTATTTGCATTCCAAATGTTTACCTGTTTTGCTTAGGAAGTGGTGGAGATGTGATTCCAAACAGGCTCCAAAGCCAAATTCTCCAAGGAGAATGGTAATAGTCCCCTCCTGTGCTATGATTTAGGCTGAATCACCATTCCCTGGGAACCTGGAGGGGCTGAAGCTCATGCAGAGACCTCCAAGGCTGTTCCCTCAGAGTGACAGAAAAGACAGGGCCAGCTGGCACCTCACCCTGCAAAGCAGCCCAGCCACCACCCAGAACAGCTCTGGACATCCTTACTGAGCCCAGTGCCAGCACAGCCCAGCCCAGCTCCAGGGCAGTGAGGAACCAAGTGCCTGACATGGCCTCATCCCAGCACAACCTTCCCCCCAGGCAGGGAAGGAGCCCTGACTCACCTGTCTGCCTGTTCCTGAAGCCCCAGCACTCCTGCAGGCACTGCCAGCACTGCAGCACCTCTAAGCAGCTGCTGTGGCACCTGCCCCAGCCCAGCCCCACCCCTGCCACACAACCCCCAGGGAAGTGTCACATGCAGCTCCACAGCAGCAGAGACACAAACGGCCCTGTGCAGCCATGGAGAAAGGGCTTGTGAGGCTGGAGATGCCACACAAGCCACCTCTCACTCAGGGGACTGAGGGGCACAACTGTCACGGCCAGGTGTGGTGTGAGTGGGCTCTGCACAATGGACCTGCAATTCTTGAGGCATCCTGAATCCATGGGGTCTGTACAGACATCTCTGAGCGTGACACCAGGGGCCAAGGATGCTCCTGAAGCTACAACAGGCACCTCTAACACACTCTGTTCCCATCTCCATCTTCCTGCACCACAGAAGGATCTGCATCCTGAACGACCTACCAGTCATTCAAGCCACAGCAGTGCCAGAGAAATCACCACAAAGCCAAGGCTGAACCTCATTTGGTAATTCCCTGAAAAAAACAATGGCCAAAGCTCCCCAGGGAGACAGACCCAAGGTAAAAGCAGTTCTGCAAGCCAGGTGAGCTGGTTTTTAAAAGAGCCCAAAGAAAACGACAAGTGCACAGCAATGTCTAGAAACAGGACCAGTACCCATCAGCACACAGTGTCCATGTGCTTCAGAGTCAACCCTCACCATAAACATTTCCATCAGAGTGGAAATGAGAGAAGGGATTGTTTCTGACAGCTGAGTAAAAAGCATTTTAAACACACTGTAATCAAAACTCCTCCTCCCAGCATACAAAAGAAGACAAGTCTCTCAGTACTTCCTAAATTACAATGACTTTATTTTTCAAGGTAGTTTTTAATATAAAACAATGTCACGAGTCTAAGGGGCTTACTAGAAAGCGACTCTATAAAGTATTCTTGAAATCTATATTCATGCACATACAAAACCCAGACAATGAAGAAGTCAGAGCTGCTGGCAGATCCACTCTCTCTGCAGATGTGTAATCCTTCACCTGGGGCAATCCTTCACCTGGGGACAGCTACAGCAGCCCTTGGCGCTTCAGGTCTTCGTAGGTCTTTTTATTCACCACGTTCCCACTGGAATCCTCATATTCCTCCTGAACAGAACCAACAGTTCAGAGACAGCACCCAAATATTAGCTCCAAGAGCAGCCACTGAACATGAGCACCCTGCCAGAACCTCTGTGCAGGAAGGCAGGCAGTGGATCTGCCAGCAAGTTCTGGGAGAAGAGTTCAGGGCCAGAGTCATTACAGGCTGTACCACAGATTTTACTGCCCACCATTGCCCTGCACACTGCTGAAAAATGGCTTTAGAACACAAGTTTAGGAAAAGGAACCATGTGAGCAAGGACACTGCTCACACCAGGAACAAGGGGTTCCCAAGGACACAGGAGTGGACACACTGAATGCCTCTCACAGCTCACCTCTGTATCAGGCTGCCACCTCTCTGAAGCCTTCTGCTGTTTCAGCTTTGCCCACACTGCAAACACAAAGTCAAACAGGATCTGTGCCATTTCCCTCGACAAACTGATTTTTTAATCCAGTAAAATATATGCATGAGCTTTTTTCCCTCCCTTTCAGAAGCCCAGGAATGTATCTAACATCCATTACAAAGTTATCATTCCACTGTGTCGTTACTGAAAGTCACTGAACTGCAGCAGACAAGACTTTAAATGGACTGTTCAGGATGGGACATGAGACCAAGGTCCAAAGCCACTCTTTCAGAAAAGGTGGTGCTCTTTAACATGTTCCCTGTTCTGCCAACACTACTTACATGAGACTGCATCCTCAATCTGTGTGACGTTGGCAAAGTGTGCTGTGTTGGGAATGCCCAGGCACCTCATCCCATGGGCATGTCTCCACTCCTGGTGGAAAGAGATGAGATCAGAGTGAGGGAACACCACATCCTCCAGAACAGGCTGCAAAACATTCTATCAAAGCACAAATCTACCAGTCCTCTATAAAAACATTATTTTTTTGTCCTGTAGACAGTAACACCTCACCAGCCTTCACCAGGCACCCTGAGCACTGGAATGGGTGTTCAAATGGGCAGGGATGGTACAGCACCAGCAAAAGAGATCTCTGTATGTCTAACATGATCTCTGTGTTCTGTTCCATGGCCATGCAGCACAAGCTGGACCCACAGGGCAGCAGTACTGCTCGGGGACCCCAGGGGCCTCACCAGAGGCTCAGGACAATGAATTCCTGCAGGAAATGTCACTCACTGCAAAGTGCCGCTGGAACGCCTTGGGCCCTCGGTAGGTGTAGTTACCACAAATCTCACAGTTGTAGTTGATGTTCAAACCATGGAGTTTGTACAGCCAGTAGGGGATGGGCTGCAAGCAAGGAGACACAAGGATTAGGTCTCATGGCAAAGGAAATCAAACAGAGAAGCAGTGTGGAGTCAGTGACCTCTCCCACTCCTCCAGGCCTGACAGTCTCGGTTACCTTCCCATCCCAACCAAGAGGCAGATTTTTAGGGTTATAAATGATTTCATTTTCTTCATCTTCACTCTCGCTCTCACTGATCTGCTCTTCCTCCTCCTCCTCTCTCTCCTCCCCTGTCCGTGCCTGCTTACGCTGCACATTCTCATGGGTGAGGTGTCTTTGCTCCTGGAGTGAGAGAACAAAAGGGATTGTTCACACACAATGGCAGCAAAAAAGTCAGGGCAAACTCTCGTAGTGAAAAACTTACTCAGTGTACAGAGAGAGAAAACAGAAGACCAATGTGAAGCAGAGAACTCCCACCTCACTCAGCCAAATAATTTCAGTTTTTAGTACCCTGACTTTCCTACTTTCCAAAGAATGAAACCTTGTATTAGCAATAAAACACTGTTATAACTTACTAGCACTTCCAATGTTACTACAGCAGCACCGTCCTCCTGAAAATAATCCCCCAAAACAGAAGGCAAGGAGCAAGGTAGATCAAGTAAAGGTTTGCAATACTGTGTGACATGCACAAAACAAATGTGGTGCAGCACACTGATGTGGTGCTGTCTATGAAAGCACCACGTAAAGATGAGGACAGGCACTATTTGGCAGCTCTGAAATGAAAAGCCCAAAAACAAAATAAAATCCTTACCCCAAGAACTTCCACATACTCATAAATCTGAGCTTCCAGGAATGCAAGATCTTTATTTCTTTCAGTGTCTCTGAAACAGATGAGGTGTCTTCATTAAACACACAAGTTCAGCTCTGATTCTTTCCATTTGGTTCAGCACAAAAAGCTTCTAATACTCCAGAATCTCTGTCCTAACTACACAACACTACAGTGACTACAGAACACTCCTCATCCAAGAGGAGAGAACTTTGCCAGCCTCAGAAAGACCTCCAAGAACTCACCTTTTACTTCCTTTTGTCTTTGGATTCTTGGCAAACAAGGAAGGATCAAGTGCTTCCAGGGATTTGCCTTTAGTGCTAAAAAGCCTCTGAGCACGCTCCTCCAGAGTCCTGAGGAGAAGCAGGGAGGGGATTAGTCCAGACTGCAGTTTTACATTTCCTGAGAACTATTTGAATTCATACAACAACATTCTAAATGCAGCTTTTAAGAAACCATAAGATTACTTTTATCTTTGTCTTCATTCCTCAAGTCAAAGTCTACTCTACCAGAGACTCCTGTACAGGACCAGCTGAGAGCAGCAGATCCCACTGCTTGGTTCTTAATGTTTAATCTTTCAAACATCACTAAGGTAATTCTAGTACAACACAGATAACCACACAAGTACCCCAGAAAGAAATGTGATACAGGAACACCTCAGAAACTGAAAGGAACTCTACAAAGACTGTACCTTACCCGCCACACTTCAGCCCCAGAGCCAGCAAAGCTGATTTTAACCTGTCCAGTCCCAGGGAGGCCAACTCCTGTTCAATTAAATAAATCACTGTAAGAGACAAGTTGTTCAACACATCCAATATGGATGTAGTCCACTTTAGTTTATTGATGAAGAAAAGATCCTGATAAACAGTATTTAAGAAAGGACTGCCAACAGGGTACCACCCCTCCCTGGAAAATGAGCAATGTCACAAATCTAACCAGGTCTTTCAAGTCACATCCCCCAGAGGGAGAAACACATCATCACCACCATCAAAGTTTTAGCCAGAAAGCCCAGAGCCAGGGATGAAAACACAGCACTACAATTACACAAAAAACCCCAAATGACTGAACTTCCACCTGCTCAAAGTGTGGCAGGAAGTGCAGAGCACTGGAGACCTACCTCCCAGGAGGAGAAGGCTGAGAGGTCCAGGTGGGCACCAGCATGGGTGAGGGCACTGCTGGTCTCTTTCTGCCAAAAAAAAAGCACATGCAAGAGCTGCACGACACCCTACAACACTTCTGGCCACAGAATATTTTAACCTCAAGAAAAGCAGTTCATTTCACAGAGAAAAATCCTCTTACTAAACTGAAACGGAACAATAGTAAAGACACAAAATAAGCCAAACATGAAACAATACTCGTTTTAAACCAGTTATGCTGGGTTTTAAATTCAGTATCACCCTGGTGACACAGAGCTGCAGCCCTCACTGTCATGGTCACCCCCAGCAATGACTTTACACAAATTACACACACAACCCTCTCACAAACACAGGAACATCTCCCAGGCTCAGGTTACTCACCGGCCAGCCCGGGAATGTGCCATTCTCCCACTTCTTCTCAAACTCTGTCTGAATTTTCCCAAAAAGTTCATTCTGGTCCAGTAATGGTTTCACTCGATCTGTGTAATCCTGCAAGTACTCAAGGAGCATTTCAAGATACCTGCAGGGGAATCATGAGCACAGGAAAGTCATTATCACCCTCTAACCACATCTTTGGACAGTCACTTCCCTCCAGTGCTGCAGAGGGATGTGAACAAGGTCAGGCCAGTTTTCCACACGGGATTTCTTGACACAGCAGTTCCAAGGGTACATTAGAGTTCTTCCTCAGAGCTGAATGCAGCTCTCACATCTCTGCTGTGCTGCAAGTTTGCCTGGGGCTCAGACACACGACTGAGCTCAGGGACCAAATTTATAAGAGTCAAGCCTGGCTGTTAATTGTAATCTCCACAGCAGAACACTT
The DNA here is from genome assembly GCA_025920805.1 of Petroica traversi. Lineage (NCBI taxonomy): Eukaryota > Metazoa > Chordata > Aves > Passeriformes > Petroicidae > Petroica > Petroica traversi. The sequence goes on along the minus strand of JAHLSL010000112.1, from coordinate 2,921,128 downwards.
CAGAAGCAAATTCCTTCTCACCAAGTGCATAAAGGAAGTGGGCAGGCAAACAGGCTCACCTCTTATATTCAGCATTTTTCCTCTCCTTGGGAATATCAAAGAGTTGGTCAAACGTGGATAAGTAAGTGATATAATCCAATTTCTAAGAACAGAAAGTCTGAGTCAGAGTTCATACACGGCCAAATCAACATCCAGTTCCCAGAAAAGAGAAGCCTCAGCCTGTGAAGGGCCTGGAGATCCCTGGGCCCTCACGTAGCAAGTACTGGAGGTGCCCACACAGAGCAGCCACTCACCTCTGATGATTTCAGATTTATGTACTTGAGGTAACAATCATGCAAATCCAAGTATCGTCCGTACCCTTCCTCATCTGTGAACTCCACCAGATCTGTAGGAAAGACCATGAAAAGCTTTATTATGAGCTTAATATTACCTGCTTATATTACAACTGGTTTTGAACTGGAAAAGGATTAGCTGTGAAATCATTTATGCTTCAGGAAGGTGCTACAATGCCTTTGACACTCACTGAGCAGCCCCAACTGCTGCTCTGTGCAAGCATCAGAACATTCCTCAGGAGCAGCAGCCTCCCTGGGGAGCATTCCAGGGAATGCAGTGCAGAAGAATTTAAATGACAGAATTTCATTTAGTAAAAGGGAGGCGAGGCCCTGAAACATGCAAACCAGATCAAACAATCTATTAAATGATGCCAGAGCTTGAGCAAATACAAACTTACTCTGAGCTTCTTCACTTGGGTTGTCTCTGGCCTTCAGCAGCTCCTCAAACTCCACTGACATAGGAACACAGATCTGCATGGGCAGATACAAAGCACTCAGTGATTAACTTCAGTTCCTGTCCCAGAATAACTAATATAAAATTGCACAAGGACGAAAACACTGAAACTGCAAACAGAAAAGAGACTCAAAGCTTTGCCACCTTTCTTTCTGCACAAAGGCAAAAGTTTGGCTTTAGCCAACACAAGAAAGGTGAGATCCATCCCAGCTCAGCTGAACCCTTCCTAGCAGGGAACAGGGTGAGTGTTCTGCATGCTCCCTCACACACTGCCTGACCCAGCAGCTGTGCTCAGGTGACTGCTGAGCATTTGCAGTTCTTCTGTGTTAAGGCAACTAAACTGGGGAAACAAAAGCTCTGTTTCCTGTAGGGATGAGCTCCAATAGAGCACATGTCACCTATGTTCCTATGGAGCAGGTAATTACTCACCTCATTTGGGTGCTTCCGGTGAAATTCCTTAATTTGCTTCAGCCTGTTGTAAAACTCTGCAAATTCATTTGGCCCGGAAATGGCACTGAGCTCTTCCTTACGCAGGCTACGAGTTCATGGACAGCAAGAGGTTATGAAGGGGAAGGAAAACACGGTGAGGCTGACACAGCCTTAGTGCAGGACTGCAAATCTCCGAGTCACGGGGAACCTCCCAGCCCACCTGCCCCAGGGGCTCAGGGCACATCCCCCTGCACCTCCTGCAGCCCCTGAGAAACCCCCGGAGCCGCCAGGGCCTCCCCTCGATAAAACACAACAAAACGTGTCCATCCCACAGGGACACAGCATGTGCACTCGGGTCCTGCCCGGCATTTAGTTACCATTTACATTGGCTAAACCCAGCCGCAGGTTCCTGAGCAGCAGGACACACTGAGGCACACGGGGCACACTCACCCGTCCTTGTCGTCGTACAGGTCCCGCAGGTTGCCGCTCACCTCCATGTACCTCTGCGGAACAAAGGACAGGCCCGGCCGCCGCACAGCCCGTTACGGGACGGGCCCCGCGGCTCCCGGCCCGCCCCCA
>JAHLSL010000112.1:2892154-2918934 GCA_025920805.1 Petroica traversi | reverse complement strand
CCCCGGGGCCTCCGTGCGGCGGCAGCGCTGACTTTGCTTTCAGCGGTTCGGGTGCACCCACAGACACCTCGGCTGAGACATTTCTCTTGTGTTTCAACCACCGTCTTCAGATCCCTCCTAAATCCAAGGTCGGATTGTACCCGTGCCTAGCCCCCACATTGCCAAATGCAAAGCTGAAATTAAGTTTTAACTTGCTAATAAATGATCCGTATTTTTCGCCACACACGATAAATTACTCTAAGCCGAGAGCAAGAAAAAAGTTTGTCTTAATTAATGGCAGACAAAGATGATGCTTCACTGAGGAAAGGATGATGCTGCAGGTAAGAATATTGTCTTTAATTACTCCCTTGCATTATAGGCTGCCCCAAAGTACATCACCTTTCTAAATGAATGCCTGTCTAAAAATAAAAACAGGTAGGATTCTGAACATAGTGCACTTCTATTTCTTTTTGCATGAAACTTCCATCTCTGGAATGGGAAGGAGTTGCAATCCCACAGTGTCCCATCCAGCAACATGGCCTCATTATTTTGGGCTGCTGGCATCAAGAGGATTGAGGTGGGACAAGACCAGCCCTTGCATGACCATGCCCCTCCTCACCCCACAAGTGGCAGTGCACGCGGGAAGCAGTGGGAGAATGTTGGTCCAAGAAGTGCCCGTTTCATTCCAGGGCAGCAGCACAGCCTGTCAGGGGCTGAGAGCTGGAATGCATAGAACCACAGAATATCCTGAACTGGAAAAGACCCATGAGGATTATCAAAGTCCAACTGCTGTCCCTGCACAGGACTCCCCAATCAGTGGCTTGAACATGGCTCTGCCCATCGGGGCTGCAAATGCTGTCCGTGATCCACAGTGGTGCAGGAGAGCACAGCTTGGGCAGATTTGGTCAATGCCAGGGTCTCTTTTTACCCCTGCAGTGCTGCCCGTGTCAGCAGCTTCTCCCCTCCCACCTCACCAGTGCAGCAGCCCCGGCCTGACCCCCCTCACACTGCTCCTTGTGCTTAATAAAATTTCCATGACTGTTTCAGACCCACACTCCAGTCTCGGGGGATGTTTGTGCATGACATCACCCTCCCCCTCCTGTAAATCAGGCACTGGGCCATGTACAGCCATGACCCATTCATGACAGGGATAAAATCCAGATGTTCCAGTGCTACGTGCAGCTGGGTCATTTCCTTTTTTGGCTAAAAACGTGAGGCTCTGGAGGCTGACTGAAAGAGGAGCCTGGGGGCCCTTTGTACAGAAACCTTTTGCGGTTAATCCCTGGAAACAGCACTGCAGAAAGCCCGGGCTGTGGTGCTGCTGCTGGAGGACAGACTCAGCTGGGAACCTCTGGGCTGCAGCCTCACTCACCCTCCAAGGCCCAGCACAGCACCAGAGCCCAGCCCAGGTCACAGGGCAGCAACAACAACAAAAATCCTGCTGGAACTCCGTCAGCCACCAGAGCAGAGCCTGTGAAGCACAGGAATGTGCACACACAGAGCCTGTGCCATGGTCCTACCCAGAGGCACCCCCTGGGCTGTGCCCATCCTGCCCTGGAGCAGCACCCACGGCAGCCCAGCCACTGTGCCAGGGGCCCGGGGCGGGCAAGTCCAGAGGAAGTCATGGCAGCTGTTAGCAAATGTAGAGGATCTGTGGAAAATGGTTTCATATGTCAGGGAATAAATGGCTCCCCGGCTGATAAACATGAGTAAAGAGCACGCAGCACTTCAGGGAAGGCTGCCAAGAGGGACCACGGATATCCTGGCTGGAGGCTACAGCAACATCTACCCCAGCCCCCTGGAATGCGGTGGCGTGGCCAGGCAGCGCTCGCTGCAGGGCGGGGAGGCTGCTCCGCGCAGCGGGAACCGCTCGGCACTGCAGCGACCCGGACAGCGCCACAGCCATGGCAGCACCGAGCTGCGCCCACGGACTGGCACCCTGCGACCTGCTGGGACCTGTCCTGCAGAGCTGCCTGTCTGTACAGACAGCAAGATGGACAGATGGACACCCCCAGCCCCAGGAACCCACTGCAGCCACCCAGCAGGAGGAGGGAGACTGTGCTGTTGCCCTGTCACAACCACAGGTTGGGCTGTGGTTTGGGAAGGCAGGCACAAGCATTGCAGAGGTTGTCCATCCCCAGAATGGGATTAGGGGCAAGACAAGGCTGAGCAGACCCCAGCACTAACTCAGTGCTCTGCCCTGTGCCTGCTGCTCAAGAGACACACAAGAGAAAGTGTCATGAAAATGGTTTATTGTATAAAGCTGTAGGAAATACAGAGGACGCTGAGGTTTAGGACAATTCCTTCTGGAGATGGCTCCAAGCTCCTCATAATAGCAAACACACAAACTCTGATTTGCTGTCATCAAAGCTTCCAAAGAAAGATTCAACAAGGATCTGAACACAGAGTAATAACACTTCAACATGCATAACATTTTCTGTTCCTAAGTAAAGCCCGGGTTGGGGGCTAGCCCCTTCATCCTGTAGTTGTGTACAAAATGATGGATATTCATGACAAATGAGTACAAAAGGGAAAAAACCCACAAGAACAGATTTTCAGAAAAGCATGTGGCTGACTAAGCAGGAAAGCAGGGTTGGCAAAAGTGCCCCAGTGAGACAGAAGCCAAAGGCTGTAGAGACAAGGCAGGCTTGAGCATCCCACTGAGAGGGGCCTTAGCCCAGGGCCAGCTCAGCCATTGGGCAGGGATTGCTCAAGGCCTCATGTGAGTCTGGGATGGCTCAAGATACCCTAATTTACAGTTAGGGGCAACTGGGACCTGGGCAATGCAAAGTCCTCCCTCAGTGGGTGCCACCTTTGCTTCGCTTGTTTGGGACACAGTGAAGGATGAGTCTGGCTGGAGGGAGCCACCACTCCCTGCCTACTCCAGAGGAGCAGGTTGCAGACATCCTGCTGCCCCTCAGCTGCTCTCTGTGCTGAAGCCCTGGGCTGGACCCTCCCAGCAGCTACTAATCACAGGCACAGTGTGGGCAATGCTCCCTTCCCTGAATTAATGGGGGTCTCTGTTGTTCCCAGTGCTGCTGGCAGCTGGGCTCTATAGCACTGCCCATCCCATGGATTCTCATTAGAGGGATGGAGCAGGAGTAAAGCCCTGAGTGCTCTCAGCCTTCAGCATTCAGCTCCAGGGCTCAGCCAGATGCATCTGAGCATCACCAGGCCAGCACTCCCAACTCCAGCTCAGCCACCCCAGGTCACAGCACAGGTGGCTGGGGTAGGTGTGGGTGGGCAGAATGGCCCGTACCTACAAGGGACTTGAACTCCTCATTCACAGCTAAGAGAGCAAAGGGTCTGGCCTGCAAAGAGTGAGGGGCTACAGAATTCCATAGGTAGATCCCATCTGACAGGATGTATGCTCTTCTCCTGGCCACACTCCAGCCAGTTTGGTGTCCCCAAACCTCCAGAACAGAAGACAGTGCTCTTCATGCCCGGGCCATTTGTGCAAATGGGAAACCTGTGCAAAGCCAACTGTGACACAGGCCAGCATGGCCAAGCTGTATGGCCCCGAGCCACCACCTGTGTCACACAGAGAGAGGGACGCACATGGAGAAAGAAGAGAAGTCAGCTGTGCTGAGGGGTGAATAAATGCTTGCCAGCGTGCAGATCCAGCAGCCCAGTGCTGAAGCCACTCCTGCCCTTTGCTCAGCTGGGGCCCTGGGCTCGTGCCTGGTTAGACTGGAAGCGAAAAGAAAGAGTAAATAATGGGGGGGGTCTTGAAGCTCCTTTTTCAGCTTTATTTAGCTTTGACTGCACAGAGCCATAGCATGGTGTACTCTAGCCTTCAGAGAGGGGACACAGGGACCCCCTGAACACACCGCGGGTCGGGGTCAGCCCCCATCTCCCATGCCTTGTGCTCTGCCCCTGAAATGCTGCGGGGAATCTGGCACAAAGGCCCTGAAGAGCAGAGGGAGGCCCTGCCCGTGGCGTCCTGGGGGCTCATAGGTCGCTGCTGCAGTCACGGCACAGGATCTCATCGTTGTCAGGGATGAAGCCTTTCCCCACCAGTGAAGTGCTGCAGCGGGCGCAGTTGAAGCAGTTGTGGTGCCAGTGACGGTCCTCAAAGGAGACGTATTTGCCACCACCAAAGCCTGGGGAAGGGACAGAGAACAATGTCAGAGCCTCTGGGGAAACTGGGGTGAGCTTCCTGCACAGACCGAGCCCTGGCCTGTTCATGCCCGGGTCAGGTCTTCACACATGGCACTGGTGGTGGCACCCAAAACACCCCAAGGATCAAATACATCTGAAATGTGAATATCCACTAAAACTTCAGAGCAGACTTTGCAGGTTGACATATTTGGACCAGAATCACGATTTTCTCCCCTAGGAGGAGCAGGGAGAGGAGCTGCACCATCACAGTGGATGAAGTCAGACAGAACTACTCGAATCCTGTGAAGAGCCATCCTGCCACTAGCTCAGCCTCCTGCAGAGGCTCCACAGGAGCTTCCTTTCTCTGCTGGCAGTTGCTGGACTCGTGAGCTGTGACCCTCTTCTCCCCAGGACTGCAACAAACTGATAAGGACCAGAGGGGAAGTGGGTGCCTGTGAGCTGTCCTTAGCCAGAATCATTCTCTGAGTCACCAGCTGATTCACAGCCTCTCCTGCCTTCCCAGCTGCAAGAACCAGGGAGTTGCAAGGGGGAAGGTCAAGCAGGGGAGGGCAGGAAGGAGGCCAGACTCTCTTAGGGGTTTCTGCAAAAAAGGGTCCCTTACTTCCCCTGCCTTAGAAAGGTACAGCAGGTCCAGACTCCCCTGCACCAGGTGCTGCTCTAGGCTTTCTCTGTCTGTGAACAGCCTTTTCACAGGACATGACAATCAGTATCAAAAAAGGCAAGCTAGAAACATAAGATCATGCTTTAAGGGGTCACTTTGGAGCCTTTACCTGTGGGTAAAGGGTATTCCTCTCACAGGACATAGACAAAGGACAGAAGTAGCCCCAGGACTTCTGCATCAAAGAGCTCCTCCCTCACAGAGTTCCTTGGAGAGCTGTTGTGCTCACCTGTGATGGGCTTTGTGCAGGCACTGCACTTCTTGGCATAGAGGTTCCCAAAGCACTTGATGCAGTACGGGTTGTCATCCTGGGAGGTGAACTGCTGCCCAGCCAAGGGGGTCTTGCAGCCTGTGCACACAAAGCACTCCTTGTGCCAGGGCTCATCCCGGTAGGTCACTCCTCCCTTGGTGAGGGTCTGCAGGGAGAGAGCACATGCTGGTGTCACGCAAGCAAAGGGAAACAGCCAGCCAGGGTGCTGGCACCTGAACCCTCCTCTGACAGAGCTCAGGCAGGAGCAGGGAGTTCCCTGTCCCTGGATCAGAGCTGGGGGCTCTGGGCTGTCAGGCCACACGTACCTTTTTGCATCGAGTGCAGCGAGGAGCGAACTTGCTCTCGTAACAGGGGACACAGTAATAATCCTTCTTGTCTGGGATGAAGGACCGTGACCCAATGGGCTGCTGGCAGCTGCTGCATATGAAGCAATGCTCATGCCAGGTCTGCCCATTGTACTCCAGCTTGCGGGAGCCTGCAAAGAGAGCCCTGCAGTGACAAAGGGAGCAGCACGCACACTGGGATGTGGGGAGCTGGGCAGGCTCGGTGCTTCCCCTCCCCCTGGCAGTTCAGGACCATGGGAACCTGGAGAGGGGCCTCAGGCCCACATCACAGCCACAAGAGGAGGGCTGCAGGAACACGTCCCCAGCACTGGCACAAAGGCCATGGCAGAGATGCCTGACGTAACCTATATCTGAAGGTGGTGCCAAAATAGCCAAGTAAAGACACACACACCTTCGCCTCAGGCCTTCTCCAGAGACACTCACACATTGTCAGTCATTCTCTCTCTTCTTGTCAGCACACAGCAGAAAATGCCCAGGAAACCCTTTGTTATCTCCTCCCTCATTCACTTCCCCATGAAAAAGGGGAACAGATAATTTGGGCTGCTGTAGTGACCACAGCTTGGGATCATGCTGTCTTGCTGGACAAACAAAGGACCCAGCCCTCTCCATGCAGTGACAGGAGGGCAGGAGATCCAACTCTCTTCCAAGCTGCTCTCATGCTGGACTTGCAGCCCCAGTTGTCACCAAGGGACCAGAAACAAACTGCAATGCTGGAGTGTGCCTGCTCCTACCTGGCATGACGGTCTTCTCACAGGCAATGCACTTGGAGGAGAACTCGCTGCAGTAGCAGTCGTTGCACAGCAGCTCCTTGCCCTGGCAGGTGAAGGGCTCGTCAGCCAGAGAGCGGTCGCAGCGGAAGCAACGGAAGCAGTGCTCATGGTAATGGCGATCCTCGTAGTACAGCTCCTGGGAGTACAGCCAGCATGAGGAGGGCACCGACAGCCCCAGGCACAGCCCTGCTTGTCTGCAGGGCCTCTACTCACCCTGCAGTCGTGGCCGATGAGCTCCTTGCACTCGTCGCAGGTGTTGGCGAAGTGCGCGTCGTAGCAGGGGATGCAGTACGGGCCATTGTCCATCTGGATGTACTTGCGTCCATATAGGGACTCCTTGCAGTTGTCACAGTCGAAACACTCCGTCATGGTGCCGGTCTGAGGCCCTCCTTCACCTGCTGGGATCAGGGCAGGTGTGGGTCAGGATCAGCTTTTGCTGTCAGAGATGTCCCTGAACAGCCCTGCCACAGGCCAAGCACCAGAGTAGGGTGCACTGAGCCAAAGGCTGCTGTCACCACAGGGGACAGACCTACACTGTGCTCCTGCTCTAGGGCTGCATGCACTTCCTAAAGAGCCTGCAGGCATGAGGGCCTGCAGTGAACCTTGCTTCAGGCTTATACTCCAGTTCACAGCTGGAGCATTTTGGTACCGCCCAGAAAATCTGGACATGCAGCATGCAGCTAAGCTCCTCACTCTTTGCTACCCTCCTGGGAAGTGAAGTGTAAAATAAAAAGGGAGATTTTTCCTGCATGAAAAGTTTTGATTTGGCACCAAAATCATGCAGACGCCATGGGTTGTGTGTCCACTGTGACATCTGAGATGCCAGGCACCCTAAGGGAGATCTGTCTGTCACTGAGAGCCCCACATTCAGCCCCCAGCATGGTCTGTAGCAGGATTCCTCCCCATGGCTGAAAGCTCTGCCTGAGGGGCTGCTAGCAGCTCAAACCCTGGAACTTCTCCAGAGGTTTAAAGCAGCTGCTCCACAGGGAAGCAGGAATTGGGCATTCTGCACTGTATCTTGGCTGTGAAGCCTCGTACCAGCAAACTGTTCTGCACGTGTTGCTCCAACTACACACGCTCTCCAGGGAGAAGCTATAGGGGCAGGTGGGTGTCCCACAAGCATCTGTTGGGACTTGGCATGAAGGAGACCTGACATCTCTCCTTGCCCCTTATCTCCCCCACAGACAATGGGTTTGTGGAACTATTTTGCTTTCTTTGGAGCATTAACTCCAGAACAAGAGTATCTTCCTCCTGTTTAGTTTAGCCTGGTTATTCCTAAACATGGAGTTTTCCACTTGTGAAATCACACCCTTCTTTAACCCAGGGTGCTGTCAAGTGTAGACAAGCCCACTGAGTTACATGGGAGCTATCAGCTGCAGAGCACTGCTACTGCAGTGTTCTTCACAAACCCACCCATTACAGGAAGAATAATTACAACTCAATCTCCAGATAATATTTAATGGTCGGGAGCTCCCTACCAGCCCCTGAACCCTCTCCCCACGGCCGGCTGTAGGTTGGGAGGCAGCCTGCAGGGCAGGAGCTGAGCCAGACAGCTCTGACTCACAGCCCAGAGCTCCCCAGGGCTATTCTTGGCCAAGCCACACAGCTCCCAGCTGTTGTCAAGCCTGGTATGTGCCGATAGGACTGATGGAGAATAAATCCAGTGCTCCCACATGGCTACGTGACCAACCGAGGGGGAACAAAGTCCCTTTTCAGACACTTGTTACCAGCTGCCACCCAGGCCACTGCCCGCTCCGTGCCCTGCAGCGTGGCTGGCCAGCCAGCATGTGTGGCTGTGGCTGCAGGAGCAGCTTCACAGCTCCAGTGCCTCCCCCAAAGCTCCAACCAGCAGCCCTGAGCGCTGCCTGCAGGACAAGGCAATGTCCAGTCTGTTCCTGGACACAAGGCAGGCATGTGGTGGTTTGCTGCAAGGTGCTGAACTGGACCTGCTGCTCCAGCTCTGCTCCAGCTTGCACTGCCCCCATCCCCCCTCAGTGTCCCTCCCCTCTGGGGCATCCCTGAGGGACTCCCCTGACTGGGCAGCAGCTCCCCTGATCCCCACACAGCTTCTCACCCACTGCTGCCATCTCACCCCCTGCCTTTGCTCCCTGAAACTACCTGAGACCTTTCTCTCTGGCAAAGTATTACACGAAATTTCCAACTCTCCTCCTCCTCCTCGCAGGCCTGGTGAAGTGAACTTTCCAAGGTGTGTCTGTAATAAGAGGACCTCTAATGAGCACTCTTGGCCTGGGAGCTAAGGCACTGCCAGACCAGGAAACTTCCATGTTTCTCAATGGGCTGCACTTTAGCTCTGTGGTCCAGTCATACAGGCTCAGAGGACATGGGAAAACACAACCTGAATGAAGTTGCCTGGGGTTTTCCCAGTGACAAGGAATAAGACCCCTGAGCACCAATATCCTAATGCTGATGCTGTCAGAAGAGGAAGTGAAAAACAAACCTTCCAGCACTGATATATCAAGAAGGGCCCTAAAGAAATTGGCCAGGCTTGCCTCCACTTCGAGGAGTTTCTCCCCAAAGTCTCTGTATGCCTGCTGCCCTGTGAGCTGAGAGCTGCTCCCCAGGCTGAGGGTGCAGCAGAGCCAGGCTGAGGAGCCTCACGTGGCCAAGGCTGCACTCAGTGTACACGGGAACAGACTTTGTGCTGCCTTTTCAACGGAACAAGAACAGGCCCAGGAAGTTTGCTCAGGATTATTTGTGTTAGATAAGCTGCTTGCTCCCTTTGTTCTGCTCTCACATGCAGAGCTGGGCAGGGGTGTCAAAGCCTGGGCAGTGCCAAAGCAAATGCAGCATCTTCGTCCCTGAGATGTGGCGCCGGGAGGCCGAACACACTGGGACTAGGAAGGTGGGACAAAAGAAATGGAGTAAAAAAATAGTAAAAAAGCCCACAATTCTTACTGTGATTGTAATGATCAACCTGGAAATTGCCTTCCTTATGAAGGAAAGAGGTAGAGTCTCATTAAAAACCCCTTTAGTCGAGGCTCAGACATAGAAAGTACAATTCAGGCCATCACTCTTGTGGCAGTGAGCATGTGCTCACCCTTTGCAGTCTGCACCACCCTGTAAACATCAGCTGTGTGCTGGGTGTGCTGGGCTGATGTCAGGAACGCCTTCAAATGCTAACCAAGGTGTTGCCCTATAATGATGGGATTGCAGTTGCAAATGGAGTGTTTGCCCATTGCCAGATGGCTCCGGTCCGGGGGGACAGGGCTTGCTGAAGCAGGTCCATTGTACAGGGTGATGGTGGAGCTGGATGTGGGGTATTGCTCAGCTGTCTCACTAGCTGTTGGAGGGCAAAAATAAACACAGATATACGCCTGCCAGCTGCCTCCTCCTTCCCTCTGAAAGATGTACTTGTGCTCATGGAGCAAAGGAAGTTCCTCTCCTATGCCCATGAACAAACAGCTTTAGGAACAAGAGCTCCACTCACAAACAACATTCAAAGTGCTCCACGATGCAAATCTGATCAGACTGGAGCAGAGCTCAGAATAGCCTCACGTATGAGAAAGGTCAGCAATTTGTCAAGGACGCACAGCAAAGTCCACTTTCTAATTAGAGAGTAACATGCACCCAACACCACCCTGGTGTCATTGTCCGAAGCCATGGCTTAGCAACAGCCCCAGGAGATCATTACATTAATTTTAGCACTGATAACCCAGAGATTTGTTATGCAAAACAGGCAATACAGACAGATCAAGGCCTGATCCACACAATCACTGGAGAGTTTAACTGGCCTTTTGAGATGCTTCCTCCTATAATGAACTCCAGTGCAGAGTCTTGTGTGTGTGGTGAACCTGTAACCCCATGTAACTTCACACCAGTTTGTTGTTGTCAGCTCACAACCAGCTGCTCCACAGAGTCATTCTAGAGTCAACCCATGGGGCTATTCCTAGGGAAACACTTAATCTTTCCAGGACACAGGAAGAGATCTGCTTATGACTGTCTGTCAGGTCCCTGCCTATTCTCACCTCCCCAGGGCTGTCTGAGCATAATAAATATAAGCAGTTGCAGTTCACACCTAAACAGACACGCATAGGAGAAAGCACGACCTCTCTGGGGCAGGCAAGTATTCCCCATGTAAGGATGAAACTGGCCAGGGGCATGGCTTTGAAAGACAGTCCTCAAAGCACTCCAAGGTCAGCAGAGGAGAAGAACACTTTTTGTTCCTGCTAGCTTTCCAGAACCATTATGGGTCCTGGAATCTGCATGAAATTGTTTCAGCCTGCTGCCGACCCTAAAAGGCAAACCAGCTGCTTGCTCTGAGGAGCAGCTCCAGCCCCTCGGTTATGCTGGGAGTGCTTTCATTCCACGTTTCCTGACACCACTTCTGGGGACCTGCACAGGGTCACTGTGCACCCTGGCCCTGGGCTGACCCTGCCAGGCCAGGTTTTTGAGGGATGTGGGCCAACTCCCTGAGGTGCTGTGGGGATTTCTCCACACTTACTCATGCTGTTGCCTACCTGTACCCTGTCACTGCTCCCAAACCCACCAGCACTGCTGCAGACCTGGTGCGGCTGGAAGATCATGCCCAGGGCTGTTAGAGGAGGTTTGAGGCAGCTGAGAGAGGTCCCAGTGCTCCCTCAAGGTGACCCAGCCTGCATGGGGCACCCTTGGGAGCCGAGTTGCATCAGACCTTCACCCGCCTGCTTGCAGCACCAGTGAGTCACGTCCTGCCCCCAGCTCTCCAAGCTGCCTTCCAGCCTCAGCCTTCCCTGGAACTGAAACATTACTCAGGAAGAGAGGCTCCAGCATGGTAAGGAGCAGATTCCTTGCAGGGACCATCAGGACAGCCAGAGGCCTCACATGGCTGCTTCCCCATCACCAGCACAACCAGAGGATGCTGCAGGTCAATTCTCCAACACACATGGAAAGTTTGATTCTCTCAGTCAGCCTCAGAGGCAGGAGATAAGCAGATGAGCTGGGTGTATGGCCTCAGCCTCCCTGCACCTCTGGGGTGTTGTGCTCATGCAAGTGCACACACTGAGCCCTGCTGAGCAAGCTGCACCTCAGCCTTTCCCCCAAGCACGGGCAGGACACCCTCCTGCCCAGAGCAGCCACGGGTTGCTCCAGGCTCTGCAACAGACTGAGTAAAATGGCTGGCAGCTCTCTAAAGAAACACCTTGCATTTCAAATAAAATAACGTGCTGTCAGCAAGGTAAGCAGCTTTCTTAATGCCCACAACTTTGTAAGGAAGAAGTAGCAGAATCTGTTAAATTTGAAGAATCTGACAAGCCACAAGACCTAAACCGTTGCATGACTTTAATACAGTCTTAGAATGACAACATAAGGGTTTCCCATTGTTCAGAAGGATCTCTGAGGTGCCCGATCCCAAGAACAAAGCCATATCACAGACTCCTCCTGACAGCTCTGCACACAGATAAAGGACAGTGCCAAAAACGCACCTATCCCACAAATGTCCAATTGTACTCTAAAACAGAGTGCAACCAGTAAGAAAATCACACCTGCCTCCAGCTCCCAGCCTGCCCGGAGGTGTCTGCAGGAAACACTGAGCTGTTTGCACTTGTGATGGAGACATCACACCTGGTCCAGGCTGAGCAAGGGGAAGCTGCCACCACTGCTGTGCTGGACTCAAGAGGTTCCAGCAGCACAGGCAGAGGCACAAGAGACAATTCAGCCTTTGCTCTGGACTTTTCTTTAGTGAAAGCTAATTCTACCAGGGTCTGAGAAAGAAGCTGAAGAGTCCCTACTGTGCAACCATAAAATTAAAAACTCTGCCTAGAAATAAAAGGAGGGAATGGTTTCAGAGTTAAAAATTTATTACTAAACATCTGTAGGGGTTAACTAACTGTTTTAGGCTCTGAAGAAAAGCCTGGCCCTTCAGAGGTGTAGCTAACAGCAGTAAAACCATTTCGGAACACGCAGAGCAGGCAGCCTATGTCATTCTGCTGACATTAAACTGGAATGTTTGCTCAAGAGATCAACTGTTAATCTTACTCAAAATGAGCACAAAGTAAGCAAATTCTGTGCACTCAACAGGAAGTCAGGAATTGAAATAATTTGAGTGCTTTGGACCCATCACAAATGACCATTAATTGATGGAGGAAGTCTGAGAGCAGAGGAGCAAGATAGGAACAGACCAGAAAGTTCTGCCCAGCTCAACACAGACCCTTGTCAGGCAGTTAAGACACCCATGGCTTAAAAACATGCCAGGAGAGATTCTGACTTGTCTCTGAGGAGGCTGCAGAGAAAAGAGAGACAGCCTGGTTGAAACTCCTCGTGACAGGTACCGTCCCTGCCACGTGCCAGTGACAAGCAGGGGACACTGCAGCCGGGCACAGCTACCCCTGGCAGGGGACTGGCTGAGGGCCGCAGCTGCACACATGGTCACGGTGGCCATAAGAGGAAGAAAGATGCTGAAGCCAAGTTTCAGGGAATGTGACTGATTTCAGGAGCTTCAGTGTGATCGGAGGAGCAAGAGCTGCAGTCCAGGGAAAGGGCTGCTCCTGTCAGTTCTTAAAAAGGAGCAAGGAACAGGTGTGTTCCTTAAAAAGGAGCAAGCATGTTATAATCTAGCATTGAAAGTTTAATTTTGGGCTGAATTGGTTTACGCCTATGTAACCCACAACCATATAAATGCCTCACTGCTTATCCAACTTAACAATCCGAGGACTCCTGGCAATTGTATTTTCAAAATCTCTTTGCCCCACAAAATAAAGGTCATATGCAGTACAACAGAATTCAAACATGCAAGCGTGACAGGAAATGACTAACTGCACACTGAGGCCAATGTACCTTCATCTTGGATCAGCTCAGCACACAAGAATCTTGCAACTCAAACAGACATCACAGCCTATATGCAGAAAAAATAATCTGACTGCTCTAGTTGCCAGTTCTTGAGGCCTGTGCATCTCAGTGTAGATATTCCTGCAAAATAATGTAATTCCGCTCTATTTCCCTGAAGTTCTCTCACAGCTGAACCCTTATGCTGTAGTTTGCACTTTTCCTTCCCTTAGAGACAGCTGCTTTTCAAATTGAGGATTAAGCCATTCTTATTTCTGAGCTGATACATAATTTAAGTTAGCGTTTACAAAGCTTTTTGCAGTCCTTAATAAAAGATACTTAGGAGACTATACCTCTGTTTTGCCCAAAAAGGCAATCCAGGGACTGCCTCATGCACTGAATGCAGCCCTAGTAAATGTGATTTTTACTCACGTGCTGAAATCCAACCTGTACAATTTGAGCCCAGTCCCCCATTCCCTGTCTCCCCAGCAAGACTAAAAGCACTTTTGCTGATTAAGGCTCTGCTCAGCTTCATGTTTCTTTTCAATAAACAAAGCAACTTTGACTTCCAGTAGCAGGAAAAGCACATATCCCAGACATGCTTTATTTAATGCATGCCTATTACTTAAAGGGCAAAGTGAATTTTTTCACCAAATTTGGTCAAAATACTGCCTCTTCCGATTTGATTCTTGGTCTCCCAAACACAAGTATTTGCAGTTGGTTTCTTGCATATAAGCAGATCTATTGATGGAGATGTAATGTGCATCTAAGCCCTGGCAGTTTTGTGCCTTTTGGGGTTCTCCAAAATCCCCAGAGGGAAGAGAAAGCAGGGAAGGTGACAGGAGACGCTGCAGTGACATTTGTGCTCTCCCTCTCTCCCAGAGAGCACCGAGGGCCTCTCCACCTGCGCTGGCTCTTTGCCCAAGGAGTAGGGACAGTCTCCCTATAAAGTGCTTTTTACAGCTGCTCGTGTCCCTTGCAAGCAAAGGCAATGCCAGCCCTGCAGCACGAAGCATGCGAGCAGCTTCTAAATCTGGGGGAGGACTGAATCCTGGCAAAGACAAATTGTCTCATGTTACCACCCCGGGAACGGCTTGATGGTTCTCCGAAACAAAACCTAGGATCATTTGTTGCCCGGGAGATGCTGTGTGTGCCAGCTGCAACCCTCCCGAAACAGGGCAGTGCTCAAGGGCAGCACAGCCGAGGAAACAACGGGGACAGATGGGATGGCCGAGAAGGGAAGGGAACACCTTCGAATCATTGCCTTGTGGAACAAGTTCCCTTCTGTGACTGAAGACTTCCCTGCCAGGTGATCTGGTCAGCACGTGTCATTTACTTTCACGATACAGAGCTGGTTATCTTCAAACCATTCTTACTGACACCTTTAAAATTACTCTGAAGTGCTGCAGTAATTTAAATAATAGAAGCCATCCCTTGCAATTGGCACGTATTTCACATAAAAATCTCTACAGAATAACTCCTTGCAAGTACTAAAAAGAAATTTGCAAGATGCAACATGCACTCCTGTTTCTGCTGTGCAGGGATAGTCTTTGGTGGCACCAACGAAAGGGAAAACGGTGCCACATCCAAAAGACTATGTGAAAATGGCTATTTTAAGGGACACAAATGCTCACAAAATGTATGAATGCCTTTATATCACGCAGCTACATGCGGAGTTTCCAACCCCATGCCCCTGCCCACTGGACATGTTTGTCTCAGAACTGGAGCTCCTGCTAGCAGGCAGATCAGTAAATTTGTGGACTGACTGTGCCTAAAAACTCAGAGAGGAAAAGTTGTTCTTTACAGAAAAAAAAAAAATCCCAGATGAACAGAAGTAACAGTATCAAGAGTCCTTGATCCAGGTCTGTGACTCCTTTACAGAACCTCATTCTCTCATAACCATCTAAGATTTACAAGGAAACATACATGAAACACATCTCTCGCAGGTTAAAAAGGATCAGAAGGACCAGAATTTTCACTAACAGAGGCTCCTCTCTTGGCAGCTTTCAGCTAAAGACCAAGAGGAGCTGCTGTCTCAGCCCTCGAAGCAGCAGATGTGAAGCAATGCCTCCTTTCCTTGCTGCAGGGAAGGTGCTCCACTCTCACTCATGCTGAAGGAAGCAGCAACGTGCACTCTGACTATTGGGAAAAGGCCCCAAAGCTCTTCACATGCTCAAGCAGCCCGAGGATCAGGGGCTCCACTGCAACCACCACCAATGCCAATGACCCTCCCTCTGTTCTCGAACTGATCAGAACAAAAATTCTCCATTTACAAGCTGTTCATCCCAAACTGGCAAACCACAGAAATAAAAGCTCAGCCCAGTTCTGTTACCTTGCATTGCTGAAAGTGATGGAGCAGTGGGAGCCCAGCTGTGCCAGGGTGCTCCTCCAGCCCCCACCTCAGTCAGCCACTCTCACGAGTAAATCATCACTTCACCAGCAAACACTCAAGTGCTTGTCCAGCAACAAAAGCAGTCCCATCATAAACCAAGGGTGACATCAGCACAGGGGTTGTATTTCCTACAGGGGTTTAAATGTCATTACTTGTGACTAGAAATCGGACACTTGCAATAAAAGTTACTCTAAGTTTTCACAAGAGACATAATTCCAGTTTCACTCGTGTAGACATATTTTACTTCCAAAGCCTTTCCATTGCTCAATGTCATCACGACAGAAAAAACCAAAAGAGAAGAAGCAAAACTCCTAACATAAAGTGAAAAACTCATGAGCACCATTATTAGCCTGACTTACCAAGTCAGGTGCTAGCAAGGTGAGCAGCAGAACCTGGATTGTCAAGGGTTACTGTGGATTAAACAACCTGATCTACTCAGGGTCCTATTATTCATTGCCCTCTTCCATTCTTATCCAATGTTCTGCTCTACATCTCCTGAAATTAAAACTCAAAGCTATCAAGGACCTGAAAGCATTATTTCATCATCCTGTAGCTGCTGTTTCACATGGCACGAAGCACAACACAATCTGTGCACCTTCACCAGCCTGACGTGCAGTTATGATTTCCCACACTCAGCTCTGGGCTCTCCAAAAGCAACACATCTAACATTTCTACACATGCACATTGGGCCAGATTTAATCTTTCTATGAGTTACATGGTGTTTGCATAGGGTTGAGAAATAGTAGAAATAAAACTTCTCTTGGCTGAGGTAGATGCAACATGCTGAGCACTTTTTGCTTTTAATGACTCTTGGTGAGTATCACTACTAGTCTGTATATTCCAGAATATTCTGAGTTAGACACACAGTAATTTTCTTGATGTGAACTGTTCACTGAGTTAAGAGGAGCCATAAAAATGCCTTTAGATTTAAGTGCTGACTTTTCTCTTTGAAAATGTCCATTTACCAAGGAGAGAGGCAGATGAGAATAAATAATCCAAATTAAGGACACAAACTAAAGATTTACCTGGGAAGCAGTTTAGCTCTCTGACTCTCTACTACCAGTAACACAAACATATGTGATGATCCAGTGCAACATCATTAATGCAGAAGTCCTCAGTTTCCACAGAGCTGATATCCCACACCTCTCATTGGACTGTGGCTTCCTCAATTCCCTAACAGCTGTCAGTAGCAGAAACATTATTTATCCTTGTAATACCTGCAGGTCAGGGAGTAACATTATCTCTCTCCTGGGATTTGCACCTCAGAGAGTTCTGGCACTAGGCATGGCCTGTAGAACTAAAAATGGAACCAAGATCCAAGTCCCATCTTTCTTCTCCTTCCGAGATGCAGCAGGAATCCCTGCCAGTGGAA
Source organism: Petroica traversi (assembly GCA_025920805.1). NCBI lineage: Eukaryota > Metazoa > Chordata > Aves > Passeriformes > Petroicidae > Petroica > Petroica traversi. Next base: position 2,902,267 of record JAHLSL010000112.1, on the reverse strand, counting down.
ACTGTGACACCTGCACCTACAGATTGCACAACCCCAACTCAGTGAGGAGCAGGAGAAAAGGGAGGAGAAGGAAGAGAGGGACTTGAAGGTCCCTTCCAACCCTGTAACAGATAAACCCAGGCAGCCCTGCTGTTAGAAAGCACAGCTAATCCACAGCCCAGATCTCCCAACCAAATCCGTGCCTCTGGTAGCTGCTCCTGCTATTTAAACTCGGGGGTTAGCAGTGAGCAGGCTGAGCTGGCAGGCAGAGCTGGAACAGGGCAGCACCAGCAACAAACACACCAGCTCAAAATGGGTTAGTTTTGAAGAGAGGGAAAAGCCACCTTTTCCTTAAATGAGGGTAGTGGCATTCCAAGGAGAGGTGAAAAGCCTGGCAAAAGTCAGGAGTTTAGGCTGGCACTGGGGCTCAGGATGCTGACAAAAGCAGTCCTTGCGTGCAGGCACAGCTTAGTATCCATGGTTTTTGCTGTTATTCTTTTTCTGTTGTCTTGCCATCCTGAGCAATACCCAGGAACAGTGTGCCATCAGGTGTGGACCTCAGGGAGGAATTTTTGTCTTTGTCCATGCTGAAGGTTAGGCCTTTCAGATACATATTTTATGATTCCCTTTATTTTGTTTCATTAGAAGAGTCACAAAAAGACTTTTTTCACAAGAGGCCTGAGTGTACACACTGGTTGTGTATGGTCTGCAGCCACACAGACCTGAACCACGACAGAAATTACCTCTGACGCACTCACATGAGAGAAATCTCGTGGGCTTGGATCATTCCAGAAACAAGGTTGCTTTACAGCTGCAGGAACAACACATGGCCAGAATGCATTCTAAACGGGTAAGATACACGCTGAAAATCAACTGCTAATTGTTTTTACAGTTTGTATTTTGTATTAAAAAAGCTACTTAAGACCTTAAGAAGCAGAGCTGAGCCTAGAAAGGATTTTTATGGTTACACTGTAAACCTGAAAGCAGGGATCTAGAACTGAACTAGTCCTTTACATCTCAAGCCTTGATCCTGGGTTCTGCCTCAAGCAGCTGGGATTTTTTTTTCTCCAGTTAATCAAATTCCTGTTACTAAAACCCACTCTAATATTTATATAAATTTGGAGAAGATGCTGAGTAGTCACTCTGTTTCACAGATAACAAGATCAGAATTGTACTGTTTGATGGATTTCTAAGAGAACACTAGAAATTTGGGCAAACAAATTTAAAATATCAAGGTCATATTTACATTCCAGGGTAATAATTAAATACTTAGTATCTTGTGGTTCTACTATTCTAGGTTTTTCTACACACCAAAATATTTAGTCATTTGAAAACCATCTGTAGCAGCTGGAAGACATTCATTTGGCCTGCCAAGATTAATTAGCTTAAAAATACATAAATAAAGTGTTCATTTTATTTCCAAAAAGAAGCTGCTCTTGATTCTCTTAGGGTGCTGGTGATTAATGCTCATGGAAGGTTCTCAAAAAGAGGTATCAGATGCCAGTTTCACAAATATCTATTAAGTAAAACAAGGCCTATGTTTAGGTTACTGCTCTTCTGGGCTAACCCAAGTCATTATTCACAGCAATATGAAAACTAGCTTGCAAACACTTCAATCCCTATTTTTCGTCTTTCTCCTATGCTCTTAAATTCTCAATGCTAAAATCTGCTTTTAAAAACTGACGAAAAGCAATTTCTCTTCAGGACTGGGGTCCAGATACCTGAATATATACATATGTAAGAATTATTAGAAATAATCAGAATTACAAGACCTAAGTCCCCAAGCATGTCTTTCTCTCCAATAAGTTCCTGTATAATCTTCATAGAGCTTTTCAAAGTAAACAAGACACACAGCTGAACTGTAAAAAGGGTTGAGTTTGGCTTAGTATCCATGGGGATCACTTCTCTGGCCAACAGCTTGCAAAGGGTTATTTCTTGGCTCATCACTTCTGTTTTGCTGGAAGATGCTGAGGTTTTAGTGAAGTTTCTGCGGAGCATGCAGCAGCATTCAGCATTTGCTCAGCTAACGAGTTAAGTCATCGCAGCTCTCTATGGCTTGAAGATTATGGGTGTAGGAAAAGGGAATGCTCAGAGAGGGGAACTTTTGAGCAGTCACCACTAAACTGCGGTTAAAACAGACACCAATGACTCTATTCAGCTCCCAAACCTCAGACAGTTTCCATTTTCTCAATAACAAAGCATTTTTGTGGAATGAGGTAACAGCCTCCATCTGCCAGGTCGACATCTCCACTAAGATTTCTCAAGAGTGTGGCTGAGGAGGGCTGGCCAGCAGAGCCGGCGTGGCGAGAGGGGCAGGACAGTCCCTCCTGCCTGGGCAGCACAGGGACAAACTGCCGTGGGACAGACGTGGAGAGGAGCCTCGGTGGCACCATCACACAAACCCCCCCGGGAGTTCGATTCACGAGCAGCCTGGAGCAAGCTCCACTCACTGCACAACTCAAGAGTCAAAAGGTCAAGAAAAGGCTTGAGAATTGTCACTATGGATGGCCAGGACAGGCAGGAGGGACAGAATGGGTGCCACAGGTCCAACAGCTCATCCTGAGTGGGTCCTGAGCACAGGGTGAGGGGTTTAGGAGCAAACATGGGACTGCAGGCACACACAGTGAGATGCACAGAGCAAAGGGCAGCACAGACACCCTGCTCCCTGAGCAGCACCGCCCGCGGGACTGGCCACTCAAGCTGCAATACACCGTCCCACACCTGAAATGCTAAACAGCTGAGGCAGAGCAGTTACAGCCTGAGAACACAGCCTGGGAGAGGGTTTGGTTTTGTTCTTGAATTTGGCAGCCTGTATTTTGACCTCTCAGTTCCAGGGATGCTGAGCACCCAATTATTCTTTTGATTTCAGGCAAAGCCAGCTCAGTTCTTCTGAAAAGCAGACCTTCATTTAGATCCAGATGAAGATTCCAGCTCCTGTCAGGACTCCCTCATTGGACTCTTGTCTCCCTGTGAGTGGTCAGTCACTCAGCTCCCTTGCAATTTTGAGACTCTCGGCTCCAGGTTCAACCCCCCACATCTGGTTCTCCCATCTAAAGCAAGGCAATTTTCCAGTTGGTTTTCTGATGGCCTTTGCATTCTTGTAACGCTTCCTCCTGAAGTTTAGAAAACTTTAACACTAACCTCCTCACTCTCCTGTGTAATTTCAGCTGTGTGCCCATATGGGTACCTGGTGAGTGGCACCTTCATTCCTGGCCAGGACAAGGCATTTCCCAAGCCCATTTGCTTCCTGTGAGGAACGCTGCTGGCAAATCCCAAAAATCCACACTGCTAATGCTAGCCTTCTACAAGGTCAGCCAAAGAGGACTTCCATTGAGGATGAGCTTTGCTGGAGAAGGCTCCCTGGGGATTATCAGAATAGTACAGTCAAGCCCAGATGGCCACAATGTGCTGAGCACATTTCCCGCAAACACAGCAGCGAGCAGAGGCCTCTGCAAATCAACGTCCACCCTGATTTCTGCCATCTGCTCAACACTGAGGGCCAGGCTGAGGCCTTTGGGAAAGGTCAGGATAGTCTTTCAGGCTCCCAAGATATTGCTTTTGTTCTCACTATTTGCTTCTCAATTCCTTCGTTAGAAGATACTGATCTCTCTGTAAGGCAGTTACTTGGAGCCAAGACTTTAGATATTATTGCAAAACATATGCTTAAAAGAGACTGGAAATTATGCTGGCAGTGTTACAGAGGGGAGCAAAGCACAGCTTTGGGTCAAAACAAACAAAAAAAAAATCTAAGCTAGTAAGCAATTCCCATGCGATAGTTTAGGAGAGCCAGCAAAAGCTTCTTCTAGAAAGAAAACAATGCTGTGAGAACGAAGCTAACGAGGGCTAGCTCTTGGAAAAATAAAACAGCTAGTAATGAGCCAACAGCACATATTCAAGAGAATCTTTCTGGGAAACCGACCCAAGCCATTACGCTGGAAAGCCCTGAGGGACTAGGGACCTTGAGGCTAAAAGCTGGCAAATTGCTTCATCAGTTAAGGTTGGTCTCAATGTTTTCTACTGTGTAAAAATAATTTGTTTTAGCCTACAGGTTTCTACAGAGCACTGGGTAAATTCAGGCTACTTCCTTTGGGAAGGGAAACGGAGCACCTAGCAGAGCCCAGCCCAATGGGATATTTCAGGGCTTTCCCACCAGCCCTCCAGCATAAGGCATTGGCTCTGCTGAATTCCCTTGGAGCTGCTGGAGGGCACTGGGCACTACACACCGATTACTGGGCTGGGAACATCCCCCGAGCTGCTCTGGTAAATGTTCCAACAATCAATCTGCCTCTATAAAACCATTCTCTGCAGGCTCATTTACCCAAAGCGGATGCAATCAGGGCAATGATCCTGATATATCCGTTTACCAGAGAGATAAGGAGGAGACCTTGTTCTCTCTCTTTCAGAGATTAGTTCATACTAATTCCTCATTCCACCAGGATCTAGGTGCTGATACAGAGTGGCAAAGGCAAGGTCTGTCTTTGCAGCCCACTTGCTCATTGGCAGTCCAGCTCCCCTGCCACAGGACTGCACCAAGAGCACAAGGCAAGGAATGTGTTCTCCAGCAGAGAAAATCCCCGCATTGGCAGGGGATGTCAAGGTGCTGTCTAATGACTTTCTTTCTCTTCCAACTCCTCTGATTCATGTTGCCATCTTCCTCGCAACTGACCTAAATAACATGTTCAGGCAGCACTGGAAGTGTTTCCATCTCATGCTGCAACAACAGTCAGATCTTCGCATCTGGAAGGGAATTTTACAGGAAAGTCACACCACTGGTGGATTAACAGCGTCCTTCTCAAGAAAGGAACAGAAGCACCCTGTCTTATCCATCAGTGAGACTTCCTGGCTGCAGGAGAACAAAGGTTGCCCAGGAGCAGGGAAAACGCATGCTGAGTCTACGCCCGAGCCCCAGCAGATCTGAACAATGTGGGCAGATTACTCAGTTACCTCATTTCCAGGTGTGCTGTCAGCATGAGCCATGACTGGCTTGGAATGAAAGAGGTAAAACTGTTCCTAGATCTGGACTCAGTCTGCATAATTTATGGTAATTATTGCTCAGTAGCCATTAATCTTTTAATGTCATATCACACTCTCAGCCCTCAGTTCTCTCTAACCTTTTGGTCATCCCAGACCATTCCACTGCAGAAGGGGCTGAAGGACAGGGTGCAGGAACACACTGCCCCTCCAGAGCCTGAGGAAGGGAAAAGCAAAGAAAGCCACTGTAGAAGGACCTCAGCAGGACAGCCTTTTCCAGAGGGAGTATTTGTGCTGGTAACATACAGGCACTTGAACCAGCCTTATTTCCAGACAATTACACACTTCTCCAGCTCTTCACTGCTGCACCACCTGTAACTCAGGTATCCAACAGCACTGCATCACAGGAACACGGGCAATCCCATCCTGGACTCCACAGGGATACTCTCCCAGTCTCATTCTTCCCTTCACTGTAAGCTGGGGCACTTCCAAGAGCCACACAGAATCTCCTACCCTTCCAATCCCTAGCAGCCCACAGATCTCAGTGTTACCTAATGGCAGTGGTCCTCACAGCCTGTGTGCTGAGTAACTGAAAAAGTCAATTGAAAATGCATTTATTGCCAACAAGGAAAGTGACTGGGGGGGGAATGCAGAAGAGTATTCCAAAGCTGCACAGCCTGTCACAGCACTTCCAGCTTTCAGGTGAGGAAGTGCTCACCTGGGGTTGGTTGCAAGGCAGGCACTAGATCCTCAGCAGCCTAACAGATGCTTTTCTTATTCTGAGGATACGCACGAATATAGATACAGTTTCCCTTTTGCAATAGAAATGAAGTTATACTTGATCCATACCAACTCTTTTTCAGGTAATTGAGCTTCAAAACTTAGGCAGAAAAGCTGCCAGCAAAACTTGTGCGTCTTTGTGCTACAGTCAGTCCGTAACAACTAGTCTGAATGTGTTATCTCTAGTTTTTATTAGCTCATATTTACTTTGGCTGCACATCCAAGCAGTCATTTAAACAGGGTGAGAGAGGAAAATCTTGGACTCTTAACAATGGCCAAGCAATTTAATCTACCACTGGGGACAAAGACTTGACTCCTATTGGCGTGTAGCGCTGGCAGGGTCAAGTGTAACATGTGCTGGAGGAAGCACTAGGGAAGCAGATCTATGACTGTTCAAACAACACCAAGCATTTCCTTGAGCTATTCAGAGGTCTATTTGCCCCTCCTGTGTGGAGAAAACAGCTCCAGCTGTCCAGTCACCTGCGCTGGCTTCTCTACTCACTGGATTCATGGCACTGGTGGCTGCCAACAGCTCCAGGTTGGATGCAGCACATTCCTCATTCCTCTCAGCTCAGATGTTCAATGCTAAGTTAGGAAGCAGTCAAGATCATGTCCTTGGCATCAGCACCAGGTTGGGCTGGAAGATAATTTATATTCCTGAGCAGAACTGGCACTGGGCAGATTGGCCATAAACATCAACAAACTTGTTCAGGCCATGACACCAACCAGAAGGGTCCAGAATTAATATCTATCCATGCTGCTGATTTAACACTTTTTTTTTTTCTCGTATTTGAGAAGTTCAAAACACTTCACACAAAAGAACTCTGCAGTTTGCAAGTATGGGACAATCTACAGTAACATATTCAGAGGCAAATAAAAAATGAAATGTATTCTATATTAATAATGAGATGACCACACGCCAAATCAAGTCAAAGTGAGACTACACTAAGAACAAGAATGTAAATTTCAGGATTTTTATTCCATTGTTCTTTGGATTCTGTACGAAATAACTCTTGATTAACTATTAATTTAGCCCTAATGGACATGTCCTTCTGATTCCTCCCAGAGTAACATTATCCTCTTGTTGGGCCCCATGAGTAAGGGCAGAATAATTTGTTAAAATTGTTCTCCATTTAGCAACTATCAACAGACACAAAGTGGTCACTCAGCAGAGACAGATCTGCTGGGGTGAAACACAGGAAGGTGGAAGCCATGTGGCATTCTTCAATTTCCCCTTTCCTTTCACAATCAGACCCTTGATATTTTCTTCAACAGGAAAACTGACATTCCCTTTCCGTGTGAACTGCTGACAATTGTTCTTTACACCTGGTAGAACCAGAGCAAAACGGAAGGAAGAGAAGAAACAAAGACCGAGGACTTTTCTCAGCAACTCCATCTCCACAGAATGAAGTATTTTCCTTTCCCCACTTCAGAGGAGAGAGAATCCAGTAAACACACCCCAGCCTTGGTGGGAAATGCCTCCTCCTTGCTGGTGGCTGCAGGACAGTGCCCATGGCAGCAGCTTCCCAGAGAGCAGCCACAAAGCCAACACAGCCCTTCTGCCAGCACACTCACTTTAAAAGTGACCCTAAAGCTCTTGGTAGCAGTAATCTGAAGATTCAATACTACTGATAAAGCTTCTCTGCCCCCTAACTGATCTGCTCCCTTTTCTAGATACAGCTGGTATTTAGGGTTATAACTATCACTTCCTTTTGAAAAAAAACTACCTGGGTAAAATGCTTAAATTGATTTTGATGACATCACCAAGGCAAAAAGCTATAAAGTCTCTCTGGAATTTTTCCAGTTTGGTCATAGAAGTTGCACCTATTTCAGCAGAAGCAGCCAAAGTCCCCTAAGGAATGAGGCGTAGCCACCTGTGCTCTGAGCAAAACTGCAAACATCCTTGGCAGCACCTTCCTGCCAGAGCACCTGGGCACTGTGCTGGGCATGGGCAATCCTAGAACAGGATTCTTTGCTTCTTACTTGAGCAATTAAAAGGAATTATTGGAGGTGTTTGTCCAGTTAAGAGGTTGGATTTTATTGAGAGCAGCCAGCACCCAGTTTTCTGGGCACCCTCCTTTGTCACACAACAGTGAAGCAGAGTGACAAGATTTAGCTCCTGTCTCTCTCCTGAGGTTACAGCTCCTGATGTCTGTAGGATTTCTGCTGTCTGTAGCTTGCAGGCAGCAAAAATCCTACAGACATCACTGAGGATCCTGGTGGACCACCAAGAAAATCTGTACATCAGTCCTGCAATTTCCATAGAAGTCCTTTTTAAGGGAGAGGACATTGGAAACACTGAGAACTGAGAGTAATCAATTTTTTCCACCTTTCTGCTGGCATTTCAAACACCAGCCAGCCGTGAAACAGCACCGACTCAGCTGCAATTATGAACACAGCAGAAAGCACCTTACCTCATCAGGCAAGCAATAGAGCAAGCAAGTCTTGGCTAGGAGCAGAACCCAGTGCTTCCAAAGTTGGTGCAATGGGAATTTTGGTCACCTGCCTGCAGGGAGTTTTTTTCTGGCTCCATCAATTAAGGGTTCACCTCAGTCTTGAAGCTGCTATTTCCAAAACCAGAAAAGTACATGGCTGAACTCAAACCCCTCAGGAATCAATTGACAACCAGTGAGTACTGCCCCCAGTCATACAAGCCTAGCACACTACAGACAAAAACACCACGTTGACAGTAGCCAAGAAAAAGACTCCTGCATTTCCTCCCCAGGATGACCTGGGAAAGCTGAGCTATGCCAGCTGTGTTCTGGGACAGCAGGGCTGTTCCAGCACCTGCTCTGGAAGAAAGCACAGCACAAACCAGGAGCTGAGCTGAGGGCAGAGGTGCTGCAGGAACAGCAGGGACCTGCTGTCCTCCCAAAGACTGGGGAACCACCATGACCTTTAGCACTCTACTCACCACTCAGCTCTTCAGATGCTGCTCTGCAGCCAGGGGAAAAGAGCAGATTTTACCCCAAGAGGCACCTCAAAAAATCCAACACAGAGAGACAGGGATGCTCCAGAAGCTGAGATCATGGAACAGTTCACAGGGCGTCCTGTGAGGGAATTCTGGATGTTTCTAAACACTGCCCTGCCTTCAGTGTGTCCCACCACTCCCTGTGCTGGGTTTTTTCATATTCCAAAACATACCTTTTGCTGTAGAGCATCTGCTACAATTAGTGCCCACAACTAACCATATCACCTATATTTTTGCCTCCTGTGCTGTGCCACCCTTTTAAAAAGTGTACAAAATTACAGACCGAGCTGGGTAAGAATGAAGGTACTGCTGACAATTCTGTGCCTCAAAGGAAGTGGTCAGCAAGAAAAGCAAGGGAACAATAAAGTCTCCGTGTTAGGAAAAGGAAAGAGGATGGCACAAAAATAAGGCAGGAGAAATGTCAGACTTCCTCTTTCCTGCAGTCTTGCCTATCATGAAGTTAAACCACATATTGACAAAGCAAATTAGGGAAATAAGGCAGTTTCAACACCTGGGCAGCTAGGAGAGCTACAGATTTCTAATGCTTGGCAGAGAAGCCACAAAAGTAAAAGGAAGGTCCCTGCACTCTTCTCTGGAGGCCTGTGCTGCCACCAGGATGCTGCACCTACCAGAGCTTTGCACTTTCCTCTGCACCTGGGAATAGGTTTTCTACTCTGGAAAGATTCCTTTATTGCTTTCAAAACTGGGAAACACTGAACATAGCAAGTTCGGATTTAAGCAAAGAGACCTCAGTATCAAACCCTGCCCTGTGAAGATATGTAACCCAGGCACGTGCCATCCGTTTGTGCTGCAAGTCTGTGGAGAGGAATTCCTACCACCGCTTCACTCAGGCTAACTGGAAAGTGTATCCAACATCTCCATGAGCTCTCACAAAAGTGTCAGAGATTAACGTAACCACAGGTACAGAACTGGATACGGATAAAGAAAACAGTAAAAAGTTACCTGTAAGAAAACGAAGTCTGAAACATAACTGTGTTGAGGGAAAAAAAAAATTTTGCAAAGATCCTGAGCTATTTTTTAATGTGAGATTCGAACTGTGACTTCCGAGTCTTTGTCTAACACACACACACACACACACACAAAGCCAGGCTTAGAGTCTTTTCCCGTAGTTACCCCGGGATTCTCTGGAAAAATATCAATCACTCCAGATGTGTTAAAAATTCCCCCGTGCTTCATTCGAGCATTTGGCTATAGTTTACTCCCGGGATTGTTGGTCGGGTAAAGTCTCATTACTCTTTTCATAAAACACTGCTCGAGCTCCCAACTTCGCAGTCCGGGAAAGGGGCACGGCCCAAAGACTGTGGTTTTCTCCTCTGGAAAAGCGGTGAGCGCCGCGCTGCCGGGCAGAGCTCTCCGGCAAGCGGCGTCCCAGCCCCGCCGCCGTGACCCCC
>JAHLSL010000112.1:2858995-2882154 GCA_025920805.1 Petroica traversi | reverse complement strand
CGCGGTGCCCGCCCCGCGTGTCCGGGACGTTCCCGTGGTGTCCCCTCCGCGTCCCCGCTGTCTGCGAGGGGAAATCGCTTTTTAGGCTGAGACTTAAATAGATAAATAGTTAATCCTTGCCGTTGGTTAGTTTACCTGCAGCGAGAGCGTTACTGGAAAGGATGGGGAAGGAAAGCAGCGGTTCTGCTGGGACACCCTCAAGGGATCCGGTGGCAGGAATGGAAAAGAACAGCCTGGCCAGGCCCGGCAGCTGCCTTGTCCCCTCTGCCACTGCAGAGCCCGTGCCCTGTTCCCTGAAAAATGGCATCTCTTCCAGTTTGGAGTGAGATCAGGGGATGCAGCTGCGAGGCTTTCTCTGAGCAGTCACAGGTCAGGGGCCACTCTGCTGGTCCTGGGGGTGCTGGTGTCCACTGGCACCCGGGAGCTGAGGCACCAGCCAGGACACAGTCTCGTGGTTACAACGTGCAAAAGTTGTGCCTGTTCTGACTTATTTTCCCCCGGGAAACCATTAAAGTCCTAACAAAGGGAAACCAGAGCACTGTTGCATCTGTGGTGGCCACACCGAGCAGGTTTCTTGCTGGGTGCTGACCTCCAAAGCCTGGGTACAAATCCCACAGCCTGTGGAGTCATTTATCACCTTTGGCCATAACAGACTAAAAGGAGGTGCCAGCTCTTGTGAAAAAACATTTTTTACCTAGTCCTGCCTGCAGTGGTGAAGGATTTGGTGGGTGCTGATCTCTGAACTTCTACCTTATAACACGGGGCTGACTCACACCTGCTGCCCTGAAGAATTCCCAGTGACATCCAGGAAAAAAATCCACACCTTCTCAAAGATGTTGCTCTTTGTCTCCCAAAGCCTTTAGCTTGATATCCTCATCCTAAAGCACTGAAATGTTTCTGCAAGGATCTGGAAAAAGCCAATACCTTATAAGAGAATCAAAGCCCCAGCCCACTGGGCCACAGCATAGGATTTAAAGTGAGACATGGGTGGGATTTGCCATCCTCTAGCTGGGCCCTCATGGGGAAGGACAGCGAGAAAATGCCCACAGCTATTTTTTGTTTGTGATAATTATAGCATCAAAAGCTGAGCCAACAGGTTCTTTAGCAAGGAGATTCCCTGCAGCTTGAAAGATACAGATATCAAAATACCCCACAGATTCACAGCTCAGGTTTTAAGTGACTCAATAATATTGTGCCATATAATAATTTCATGTAATTCCTTATTCAAGTCCTAAAGAACTCAATTGATAATGACTGTCTATAAAACTTAATAGCAGACTACACTTTCAGGATTATCTCTAGGCAGCTGCAGCAATATATTTTACTAGCAGGAGCACCATCACCAGCCCTTAGGCTTCTCAGCTGCTTTCCTGTAGGCCCCATTTTCTGAGCCTGAACCAGACTGGAGAGCCCAGGGGGTCCCTGGGCCATGGCAGCAGAATCTGCTGTGCCCAGGGGGCTCTGGATCCTCCAGGACAGTCACTGTGGGGTCTCCATCAGTGGCCACGGGCTGCAGCCCTCATTGGGACCCCCAGAGCCTCTGGAGCCCCCCAGGCTGTGTTCTTTCCACAGAGAAGAGCTGAATCCCACCCATCCCACTGCTCACAGTTGCTGCTCTGGGTGTTCCCTCTGCTTTCCAGGAGCCCTCTGGATCATCCCACTGCTCACCCCCAGGTGCTGCCACTCCAGGGTCACCTGTGGACTGGGCACAGGTGTCTCCAGCTGCAGGACTGGCTGCCCTGGCCCTGCTGTTCCTGGGACCCCACAGCCAGGTTCAGCTGAGGTGTCTTGCCCAAGGGCACGGAGGAGAAAAGGGTGGTGGAGTTCCTCCACTCAAGCCTGAGCAGCTTCACAGTAGGGAGTTGAAAGAGCAGAATGTAAATCAGGAATGACTAATTGCTGCTCAGCATGGCTGCCCTAAACCTCTGTGTTCCACAGCTCCGTGGCCACCTGGACCTTTCCCCACCTGATTGGGAGTCACTGGGGGCTGCTGATGGCTGGGAAGGGCCTGGGCACAGGGCACTGTCCCCACACTCGGACACAGCCACCCATTTCCCTCCAAACAAAACCTTCCCCTCCAAATTCCACTACAGAAGGTCTCAAATAAATAAATACCTGCTGCTGTTTCTGTCAGGCGATGCCAGGCATCAGGAGAGGGCCCAGGGCTGGGCAAGGTGAAAGCAGCAAATATTTGCTTTGTGGTCTCAGAGTTCAGTACCTGGAGCCGTCAGTGCCTCGAGAGAACCCAGGTGAGCAGCGTTGCTCCAAGCAGGCAGGAGCCCATTATTTAGTGAGAGCCTATTCCCAGAATGTCCCTGGCTTGGCAGAGCTAAAGCCTGCAATAGTGAATTAGTGCATATAGATCATCATTTACTGAAACGCAAGCCCTGGTGCACCTTTCTAGGGAAGCACTAATTTATTATGCATTGTTATTAGCTGCAGCAGGGCCTTCATTAGAGCTGGAGTTAAGGTCTGTTTTGGCTGCCTCATCAGCATCAGTGAACTGCGTCCCTGCGAGGTTTGATACAATTTAATTAACCTAATTAAAAGCTCTGATTGCAGAGATGATTGGGGTAGAGCCAGCAGCAACTGCATATTTATAACGAGCTAGAAGGTGTGGGACTGGAGCCAAATGATATGCATCTCTAATGAGCTGGTGCTATTGAAGTGTGGATTTGGAACACTAACATTTATTTTTGGCAACAATGGCCAGTTTATCTTCATGATAGAAACGATCACGGGTTGATTGGGTGTAGCAGGGAGCTCAGCACGGTGCTCCCTGCCCTTCTCCAGACCACTGGCAGGTACACACAAGCACCCAGAGCCTCCCTGCTCCCCACTGATCTCCCCTCCACGCTGCCACACCTTCTCCCGTGGGCACAGCACCCACAGCTCCCCTTCAGACACAGCCCTGGGAGGACACCAAGGGACAGCGGGCACCAGCCCCAGGTGGCATTCCCAGATCAGCCCTGGAAGGTGCCAGCAACTTTCCCCTTCCCCAGCCAGCACGTCCTCCTGCCCCACAGCCACCTTCTCTCTCTCCCAGCCCTCCTGCCCCACAGCCAGGCCGGGCTCCTGGTGCAGTCACCCACCTCCCTGCAGGTATCAAACACTTCATGCAGGATCTGCTGGGCACCAGATGGGCAGCCTGGGGCAGAGATCAGCCCGTGCCCAGCACTGGGGCCCCAGGGCTGCTCCTCCTGGGGCTGGGGAGCACCAGAACCTGTCCCTGGCTTACCCAGCCCCTCAGCCCCTCCAGCCCCAGCAGCTGGGTCAGAACATGGGGGTTCCTGGCAGCCCAGGTCAGGGAACCCCCGTTTCTGGGCTGCAGCAGCTGTCATCTCTCTAGTGCCCCTTCTCTCTGTGTTTAAGAGCTACAAGGTGCTGTGAGGAGTCAGGGGTCCAGTGCACCCAGCAGCAGCAGCAGTGGGACATCCCAGGCATTCTGAGCAGCCAAGGAACAGCAGCAAGTCTGCCGAGCCACTTGGAAAATTTGATCCATGCTAATTATGCTGAAAAAAGCTCTTCTGATAATGAGTATGAAATGGAAGCGTAGCTAATACTCATCTCTGAGTGCCATTAATCTTTAAAACTGGAACAATAAGTGAAAACACTGCAGGGCATATGAAGCAAGGTGTGATTCACATCTGCTCCTCCATGGCCGCCTGATTTATTGGCACAAGGCAACTTTCCTGCACTGTTTCAACAGAGCTGCATTACATAACACCACGGACTGCTTTGCTGTGCTTGCCTTTCCAATCAAAGTATCTCCTCAGAGTTTTAATGATCTCTGTCCTTTTCTGGGACACAGGAGAGGAGTCCTCCAAAGCCATGACTCTCTCCCAGGTCTTGGCCTCTGCAGAGATGCTCCTTTCCCCCAGCCATGACTCCCACTGTGGCAGCAGGGACACAATTCCCCAGCCCAGGTGTTTGGTGGGCAGGGCAGGGGAGACTCCCAGGGCCCTTTGTGCAGCTGAGGGGGCTGGAAACAGGGGGCTGGAGACAGGGGGCTGGAGGTTCCCTTTCCATCCCTGCTGGGACAGGGGGTTGCAGGTGGAGCCCTCAGCAGCACCTGGGGTGCCTGTCCTGTCCCTGCACTGTGCACTCTGTTCCTCAGCCGAAGCTCTCCAGACCTCTGCCACTCAGACAGATGCGTCTCTCTCTCACCTTTGATGCCTTTTATTTTCAAATAGCTCTCTCTGGGGTTTACTATCTTTTATTGAAATTGTGGGTTTGCTGAAGTGACCTTTCGGCTGGCTCTGAGGAGAGATGGGTAGCTGCTCCCTGCTGCAGTCCCACAGACTCCGACCCTGTGGCTTTGAACAAGTTCAAAGCATCACTTGCCTTTTGGCCATGCCCCTCAATAGTGCCTTTGCATGGATTTTTCTCCCACACTCCTGAAAAGACATCATCAGAGACATTTCCCCTCATGGGCTCTTTAATATTTACAATGACTTTGTGAATAGATAATATATTCCACTTTTTTTTTTTCAGCCTTCTAAAAGCACATGCTCCTTGTGCAGTTGGAGGAAGCAGTGGATGCTGTGTGCCTTTGAGGCTGGGAGGACAAACAGAGCTGGGGGAGATGGAGGTTGCTCTGAGCCTGCCCACAGCTCCTGGCAGTGTCCTGGGGCAGCCACAGACCTGGGGTGGCCCTGCTGAGTCCCACGTCTCCACTGCAAAAGTCCTTAGAACCTTCCTCCCACTACTGACTGAGCCCAGAGCTGATCATCTCAGTAGCTGGAAGACAATCCAAATGCAAAACAAAATGCTTCTAAAAACTGTCCCATAGATTGCCAAGCATCTCATAAAGCCTGGCCATGGGCTTAAGTATATCAAAATCATATGGATGCTTTTTGTCAAAATCGTTCTAAACCAGGAAGGCAGCAAGCAGCTTACAACCCAGAAGTGTCAGAGATGCACTCGTGAATGCTTGTCTGTAATTTTGTTTATTCCAGTCTGCAAGTCCAGGAGGGACTGTCAGATCCTGTGTTCTGCTCCCTGTGCTGCCATCCACTGCACTTCACTCACAGAGCCAACACCAAGTCCAGCAGCTCCAGCTGGGTTTTGGTTTGTCAGTCCTGAGGGGGCTGAGCCACAGAGCCTGAGGAAGGAGAGCTCCCGATGGCACAGAAATGCTGAGGGGAAAGATGCCTTGGTGCTCCCAAGAGTTAAACTGAGATCTCTGGGCAGTGGAAGGCAGAAACTCCACATTTTCACTTGGACAGAAACTTCTTCCTTGCCTCAGACCTGGTGAACATAGAAACCACAGGCAGATGTGAGCAGAGCAGAGCCAGAAATGGCAGTGGGGGCTTCAGGGGACCTGCTCAGCACTGCACGTGGGGTGAGAGGCTCCTGAGCAAGGTGTAGCCCCCTGCCACAACCAAAAACACCAGGCCAGGTGTTCTTTAGGGCAACAATCCTTCCTGACCTGCAGAGATGAGAGGGCTGGTGTTGAGGCTGAGGCTCAGGGGCTGTCCCCTGGCTGGGTCTGGCCTGAGGTAGCCCCTGAGGTGGGCTAGCTGTGCTAAGGCTGGTGAGGCACACAGCTGTGCATGGGGACACATTTTTTTTCAGTCCATGTTGCCCTAACAAATAAATGTCCTGGGATACAGACAATAATGTTTTTATGAGACTCTAAATTCTAAACTGAAATGCTCTTTGTAGTGGACTAATAGCCAACACGTGTCCCTTCATCTCATGCTGAACTTTTGTGGTCCTACAGGGGGAAAAAAGGCCCTGGTGAACATTTACACTGAGCACTTTGTTCTCACAGATTTGTAGAGCAAAGAGAATAATGTATTGAGACTCTCAGCCCGTGCCAGTTTGGCTTCATTTGTCCTTCTGAACTTGCCCTGAGAGATAATGTTTCCTTCTAATCTGCTGCCGTCCACCTACAGCAGGGACCCAGTGAATAATTCCCCCAAACAAGCCTTTATTCTTAAAACTCTGCCTGGCCCTAACCCTTTCTCCCCCTTACAGAGTAATTGTTGTGCTCATTGCATGCTAATGGCCCGTGCTGTGCTCCAGCCCACACTGGCTGTGGCCACACAAACAGGGCTCAGGCAATGCTTTGGGATAATGCTGCTCTTTTGGCATTATTTGAAGGAATGTGCCAGGCCTCTAAACACCAGGCATGTTCACTCCCAGAGCCCCAGCCAGGTGCAGAGGCTTCACAGAAATCAGCACATCTTCCAAGGAGTGAGGCTTTTCTCTCCACTCATGATAATAAATAACTGGTACCCTCCTGTGGGAAGAAGACACAAGGAAGAGGAAACGAGACTTTTAAGTCCCTGGTTAATGAGACAAATATTTTCTATTCTTTTCTGTTCAGGTGCTTATGTCACCCTTTCACAATGATATTTTAATAAGCCTTTGTAAGCTCTACAAATTGCCCTTTATATCTGCAGGAAAAGGGAAGCTCCAGGGGATGAGCAATGTATAAATTGAATGCACAAGAAATCCCTTATCTAGCCTGCTCCTGGAAATCACTCTCGCGACATAACTGGGATGGGTGCCCCTCTGAAAACACCCAAGGGAGAGGTATTAGTACTTTTGGTGGTGGCTTCACAGTGCCTTTCAAACGGGACAAAGCTAAGCTGAGGTCAGACCCCATGGCCAGGGGCTGACAGGCAGCTTTGTTCCTTTGTTCCTAACCCTGCTCCTGAGCTTAACAAACGGCCAAGGGTCACTCTCTGATACCTCCCAGAAGGCTGCAGAGACAAAAGCATTCAGACTGTGCTGCTCGAAACCTTGGAGTTGGCTGTCACAGAGCTCCTGTGTGAAGGGGAGGCTGCAGCAGCCCTTCCTTAGTGCCAAGCCCTGGGTTTGTTTGGACTGACACCTGTCTGGCTGTGGGTGTCACACGGCAGTGCCAGAGCTCAGGTGTGGCACAGGGGGCAGGGGAACACCCGCAGGTGCAGGTGACTCCCACGTGTGCCTGTGAGTGCTCAGGAGCACGCATGCACAGGTATGTGTGCTAAATGCAATCTGTGTGGGCTGCTCCCAAACTAGTCCCTGCACGGCGGGGGGGTTTCTCTCCAGGAAATGTAAGAAAAACCCCCTTTCACATGCAGGTTCACACACGAGCGTGTGTATGCAAAACCAGGCAAGTATCTGCTGTGCACATTCACCCCCAGAGTGGGGACAGCTCACAGCAGTAGAAAAACCAAAAAGGCACCGAGAGAGGCTTGGCTTCTCCAGTCTGTGCTCAGGGCTCTGCACTGCAGCCCCTCACAGCCCTGCCTGCCCCAAACCCTTCTCGCCATCCCCATGGCTCTGCCCCTGCCCTGTTCCAGGGCTCCTGAGCTCCCAGCTGCTCAGCCAGAGTGCAGTGTGTTCTGAGAGAGCAGAGGCTCAGAAAAGCCAAGCAGGAACGGCAGTATCCTTTGTGTATCATGAGCCTGGGCTCCTGCCAAATTCCTCTGCACCCACTGCCTCTATTAAATGCGTCAATCATTTCTTGGCAATCCAAGCCCCAGAGAAGAGTTGAGAGGCAACTTCAGGCAGTTCAGTTGCTTTCATTAAAAGGTAAAAATACACGCTGAGCAGGAGCTGGGAGCAGGACTGAGCTCTGTCTGCACAGAGAGCGGGGCTGCCAAACCCTCCCTGCTGAGGAAGAGTAAGTGGCAGCACACAACAGACCCTCCCATGGTCACAGGCTCTGTCAGCCTCTGAAATGCCAATGGCCACCGTTCAAGGACAGCTGCAGATCCTTCATGTGGATCTTGGTCTTGTTGGGAGACTGGGAAAGCAGAGGGGAGCATCAGGTGCAGGGGATGCAGCAATGCCCACCTGGTGCAGGGGCAGGGGCTGGGTTGATCACCTGGCCCTGCACCCCTGGGACAGCAGCTGCTGGCCAAAAAGTGATGCCCACAGCACAGCCATGAGCTCCTGCCAGCCAGCACGGGGCTGGAGTGGAACTGGGACCCAGCTCTGGAGGGCAACCCTGGGGAGAAGCTGGGGAGGTCAGTTCCCCCCCCCGGAGCAGCTGCAGTGCTCTGTGTGCTGGCTGGGAAGGAGCCCTCGCTGGCTCCTGGGCCACTGTGCAGGGCCAACAGCGCTGGCAGCAGGGAGCAGCAGGGCTCTTGGGAATGGAACAGGAAAGTCCAGGTGACTCAAATATTCCTGGCACAGGGTTGGCTGCCAGCTGAGCACAGTGGGAGAGAGGAGGACAAACAGGCAGGGACACACTGGAGGAGTCTAAGCAGAGAACTCTGGAGCTCAAGAGCGGGGATGAGGGACATGGGGACAACATCAAAAGTGGTCACTGGAGGAAGACCAGGCCAGCAGGTGGTGGTGAGTGCAGGCACAGTGAGATGAGGAGGCACGCAGTGCATGGACAGTGGTGTCCTGAGAGGCTCCCCCCTGCCAGGGGCTGCTCAGGTCCCTGTGGCTCAGGCCACCCCTCTGCTCAGGCCACTGTGCCTGCTTGGCCACATCCTCAGGGCTCCTGGGAGTCCCTGTGTGCCTGCACCACTCCCACTCAGGCAGCTCTGTCTCCTCTCCTGCTGCTCTGTTCCTTCCCTTTGCCTTTGCCTCTTCATGCAGTTGCTTTGATCTGCACTCCAGGGGCTCAGTGGTAAAAATTAATGTTTCATGGATGTTGCTGCCCATGGCTTGAAAAATGGCTTTTTTTTTTTTTCCCCAGGTGGTGGCTCACACCAGCTCCTGAAGGACTGTTCTGCTCCAAGTTAAAAAGACAGGCCAAAAACCTCTTGAGTTCCTCATGCCTTGGTTTAGGGCAGGATGGGACCTGCTCCTGCCCCGCAGAGCTGTGCTGGAGGGGAAAGCTGGGACTGCACGGTGGTGCCCAGGCCATCCCAGCAGGTCCTGCCAGTCCCCAGAGCAGCCCTGCCCTCCTGCCTGGGCCCCACCAGCCCGGCCTGCTCCACCAGGGCTCACTCTGCTGCCTCCTCTGTGCTGGTGAGAAAGGGACTGTGAACAGGGCTGTAGGCTTTTTCCCCTGAGCAGCAGGGCTAGTGCCAGGCTGTGTGCCATGCCCTCCATGCTCTCTCCGAGGCTTTCTCCCCAGGTTTCTCTGCACCCAGGTTCCAGCAGCCAGCAGAGAGCCCTGGCTCTCTGAGCTGGTGACAGACAGGTGTGAACAGCAGCGGTTCCCCCAGCACCTGCAGCACCCTCATCTCCCCTCACAGACTGCCTTGCCCAGGCTCTGCTGGTGGTCCTGTCCCATCTCTCTGGCCCCACTCCGTTTGGGAGGCTGCTCTGAGCCCTGCCTTGGCCAGGCTGGGAGCTGGAGGCAGCTCTGCAGCCTGGGGCGAGCACAGCCTGGGAACGGTCCTCTGTGTCCTGCTGGCTGTTTTGGGAGGGAAGGGATGCAGCGCCTCGGGCAGCAGGGTGGGTGCAGCAGGAAGTCGGGCTTGCCAAGCTGGGTGTGTAGCATGTGGGGATGCTTGTCTGGGCTCCCAAAGCATTTTCCAAACACTTTAATTATAGTGATTTATATGGCAAAAGTGTGGGGGCGAGAGCTTGGGAAAGGCATTAGCAGGTTTGTTCTGAGGGCTCTAATCAGAGGTAGGCGATGGGGAGAGGGAGGGGACAGCACTGGGGCTGTACCTTGAACTGCGGCGTCAGGACAGGTTTGAAGGATGCAAAACTTCCCAGCTGTGCCAGGGATGTGCTGAGGGCACCCCTGAGGCCTTCAGTGCTCCTCTGGGAACAGCCCTGGCATCAGGAGTACAGCAGGTGTCCTGTGCCTGTCCCTGCTGCTGCTCCCCAGCCCAGGTCTGTGGCACTGGGGTTTCTGCCCCACCAGGCTCAGCTCTGCCCAGCTCCTCACAGCTCCAGCAGCACCTGTGCATCACCTGTGCATCACCTGTGCAGCACCTGTGCAGCACCTGTGCAGCACCTGTGCAGGCACACGAGGCCATGGGTGAGCATGGCACACAAGCGTCTTCACTGCAGTCACCAGAAAGTGATCAGCATTCAACAGCAACTCCTCAGTGCTCTTGTTTGTGTTATCTTGGAAATGAATAACCTTGTCAATTTTTGTTTTGCAGAACGTTGTTCTCAAATCCCCACCACGTCCCACAGAACCCCACTCACATGCACGCACACGGTTTCCTGCAGCCCCAGCAGATGAAGAGACCCCTGGTTCTGCACAGAGACAGCAGCTCCTGGAGCCCAGGAGCTCAGCAGGCAGGGGAACACCGCCGGGCAGCCGAAATCTCAGCCCCTCCAAGCTTGCCTTGCTCCGAGGAGACGTCACTTCTGCAGAGCCCTGATGGCACCGGGAAAAGCAGAGAAATATCGGGCTGCTGTCAGGCTGGTGGCACCGGGCTGGCCACAGGCACGGGGTGGGGGTGCTGAGCCGAGCCGGGCCGATCCATCAGCGCTGCAGAGCGGCTCTGACCCCTCCGAGCCCCCCGGCAGCCTGGCCGCAGCGCGTGTCACCGTCATCCCACTTTGGGGCCTGTTTTCTGATAAATAACCTTTTCCCGTCCCTTTTGACAGTGATGTTTATTGATGGCTGACATCCCTCCCAGCCAGGTCTGGCCTCGGAGAGCCGCGCTGCCACGCACTCCCGGGAGCAGGGGGAGAGGCGGCTCCGCTTCTCTCGGGTGCCCACAGCCTCCCGAAAACACTCGCCTGCAGACGTGTCAGGGCGCTTGCTTAGTCTCCTGGTGGGAACAGAGCGAAAACAGTGCTTTAAATAACTCTACCTTGGCCTTGGGGGGCTGCTCCTGCCGGGGACAGCAGTGCTGGCCAGCCCCGCCTCGGCTCCTGCTCCCCTCTCCCAGGAGAGGTTCAGCAGAGGATTCACACCCCAAATCCTGCCCAGGGCACACAAACCCCTCTGCTCTACCTGGAGATGATTTGCTGACGCGGGGAGAAGCAATCACTGCTCGCGTTATCACTTAATTGAACGCGATTGATTGAGGAGCTAAAAGCAGCCCTGGCTGGGAGCAGAGCAGAGGGTGCTGGGGAGCAGGGCACTGAGTGAACCCTTAAAAGCATTGGCACCAAGGGCACACAGCCCTGCTCTCCCAAAGCGTCTCACATTTTACAATGTCGGGAACCAGCAGCAGGGCAGTTCCAGGGGATATTATTTCATTCTCCAAGTCTGAACAACCAACCTCTTATTCTTGCCCTCCTGCCCTCAGTGGGCAGGCTGTGCTCCCACAGAGATTTCAGGGGAAGGAAGTGTGCATCTGCAGGGCGATGTGGGGGCAGCCTGGCTCTTAAGTGGTCTAACCACGAGCCCACAGTGCTGGGAACGGAGCCCAGGAGACCTGGTGCCCAAACACAAGCTCTGTGTGTGAGCAGCTGCTCCAGGGCTGCCTGTGAACCTGCATCCCCCAAGCAGAGCCAGAGATGGAAGATCCAGGAGCAGCCCTGTCACAGCTGTGCCCCAGGAGGGAACTGGGATGGGCACTGAGGTCTCTCTGATGCTGGAATTATTTTTGTCTTTTCTTTTGTATACCTTTTACACAGTTCTCTGTATCCACAAGTATCAGCAGCATGCACACTTG
This sequence comes from Petroica traversi, assembly GCA_025920805.1. Taxonomy (NCBI): domain Eukaryota; kingdom Metazoa; phylum Chordata; class Aves; order Passeriformes; family Petroicidae; genus Petroica; species Petroica traversi. Next base: position 2,870,662 of record JAHLSL010000112.1, on the reverse strand, counting down.
TAACTTTTTACTTTGTTTAGTGCTCAGTGTTTTGTAAGTGTTCTGCAGGCCCTGAGACTGAACAGCCCAGAGCTGCAGAGCCAGGGACACCAAACATTCTGCTGGCTCAGGAAGCCAAGGTCTCTGAGCAGAACAGATTCTGGAAACTCGAGCTGAGCCCAGCCCAGCCCCAGCATTGGGCTCCCTTGTTGGATCTGTGCTGTGTAAAGTCTAGAACTGGTGTGTGTGATTGATGGGGGTGCATTTGCCACGCTGTCACCTGGGTGAAGTGGATGCATCAAACAGGATCCTGATTAAAATACTGAGGTAAAGACCCCAACCCCTTTAACCGTGTCTGGCTTCATTTTCCTAACACCAGGAAAAAGGCATCACCTCCAGGTGCAGGAAAAAAACAGGGAGGGGAGAAATGGGCAGCTGCACCTTTGCCCATGTCTGGGCTGAGAACAGGCAGGGGAGCCAGCTGAAAATCCCTGGATGCAGCTGGCACGCAACACTGTCTGAGGCTGCTGGGGCATCTCCACACCAAATAACAGCAGAGCTCCACAAACTGCTTTTCTGACCATGGGATATCACAAAGGTCAGGGATCTCTCCTGGGACTCTGTTTGCAATGCCCCTGCCCACACTTGCTCAGCCTTGGCTCACCTTGCTCTGGTCTTTCTGATTTGATTGCAATTTCTAGGAATTCAAGACTGGCATCCCTGCAAAAGGCTGTGCATACTTTATTAACTGTGCTGCTTTTTTTGCCCACTAATTAAAATCAAATTATATCTGATGCACACAACATACTTTGCAGTGAAAGAAACCTCCTTTCCCAATGTGCTCTCTGAAGCAATTTATTTAGCCCACTGAGCTGAAAAGAGTGCAGCCCTGCAAAAACCCCAGGGATGCTGAGGACCCAGCTGGCTGGAACTTCTCCTGGGCTCACCTTTTTGGTTTCATTCCAGGATCCCCCAGGGCTGAGGGGAAGAAGGGAGAAGTGATCCCAAGGGAGCTGAGCCCAGCTGACAGCACAGTGCAGCTCATGGGAAGGTGAGCAGCAGAGTCACCCTTGCCTGGGCTCCATTCTGGGTCCGTCTGTCTCCTCTGCCACCACATAAACACCAGCAGGTTTGGCTGCCTGGGGAGCAGGAGGGGATGAGTTTCCTCAGAGTGATCCCTGCACAAGTGAAGGACATGGGGGGCACGAGCCCAGGGCAGCCCCTCAGGAGGGTCTCAGCAGGCACTGCCAGCACTGCAGGAATCAGCCACAGATTCCTCCAGCTCAGGCAGGGCCTGCACAGGTCCTGTCCCTCTGCCCAGCAGCACTGGCAGATCCTTCTGCCTACAGGCACTAAAATGCAGGTGCTGGGTGCCCAGAAAGCAGCACGGGGCCCAGCATGGAGCAATTCACACAGCAAAGGGGCTCAGGAGAGAGGGGCCAGCCCCTGCCCCGAGTCTGCTCAGTGAAGCCACTACTCCCAGGTTTTTTTTCCTTAGGGAAAGGGTAGAGTTTCTGCAGAAAGACAAGACTTCCCCTGTGGTCCTTGTGCTGGTGCTGGCAGGAGCCATGTTTGCAGTAATACATCATCAGTGGAAGGTACCTAATGATGTATTGCCCTAATACATCACCATAGCAACAGTGCTCTAATGATGTATTATTCTAATGTGTTACCCAAGTGCCCGTTCCTGCAGATGATGTATGGGCAGGGTGGTTGTGCTCTGCCCAGCCCAGATGCAGCAAAGCTCTGCTGACTGCCAAGCACCTCCAGGAGTGTTCCATGGCATGCACTGGCTGTTTGCTCCCACCTCTGTGGGCATCCTCTGGCGCAGGTGCTTTGGGTGCTTCCAGCCTGTGAAAAAAATGCAGTCCTGTGAAAGTTATGTGCTCTTGGATTGAGCTTTTTGCACTGGGGTGAAACAGCATCATAAGAGCAGTCCCTTTCCCCCTCATCTTATGGAAGGCTGGTCTCCAGTGATTTAAATTAGTGTTTTCATATTTAATAATTAGCACACCTCTAGCACAGGTGCTACCTTGTCCCCCAGGGATGGGGGAGCTCCCAAACCTGGGGTGCATCACAGTTCTCTGGCAACTCCGAATGCTGTGATCCCTTTCCTCCCCTCCCCACAGCCAAGCCACAGTGTCACTTGTGGAGCTCTGAAAGGCAATTTTAAAAGCATTCCTTCCCTGGCATTTGGAAAATCCAGAAGGGGAAGTGACAGGCTGGTTTGTGCATTTCTCCAGCCCCTTCCAAGGTATTAAGGCCACACAGTGCTCTGGGTTTGATCATTAACAATGAAAATACCAGCTGGAATTCTCCTGCTGCCTGTGACAGGGACAGCATTGTTTCCAATTCACACTATCTTTTTGACCATTCAAATGCCATTAATTCAGTCACCCCAATGCGTAGGACAGTTATCTGAAATGTTTTCCCAAACAGCTTAGTGACTATAGAGCAACAATTCATGGCACTGCTTGGGGACATCTGTGCAAAGCAACGCTCAGTAAAGAGCTCGTGGCCAGCTGAATGCTCCCTGTGTGGAGCTCAGATTCCTGAGAGGAGCAGGGAAGCTGGCAGACAGAGAGACTGAATGAATGGCAGGAGAAATCATTTCATCTATGCAAATCCATGCCAAGCTCTCAGTGCAGCTGCTGTCTGTGGGGAGCTCTGCCCCTCTGGGCTGACATGGGAGAAGATTTTATTGTGCAGAGATTCTCTCTGCCAGAGCAGCAGGGCCTGCAGCCTCTGGTGTCCTCCACAAACATCCAGGTGGACCCTGCACATCACAGCAGGGCCCAGTGCAGGTTCTGAGGGATGTCCCTCTGCTCTGGGATTCCCAGGCCTCACAAGCCCTTAGAAAGTGGAAGCTGATGGCACCTGTGGCTTATTCCTCCTCCCTGGAGCAGCAGCACGGGCTGTATCAATACCAGTCCTGGCAGTAGAACCACCACCCCTGCAGGCTGTGGGGGCTCTGCAGAGAGGGCTCTGCTGGCTCACACCTCCCACAGCAGCCCTGGCACTGGGGCAGCTGCAATGCCTGGGAAACCACAGATCCCCCAGGGCTGAGGGGACAAAGTGCTCCAGAGACCCAAAGTGGTGACACCCAGAGGGGACACACCAGAACCCCAGAGTGGCCAGTGCAGAGCTGGACATGCCAACCCTGCTGCCTCCCCAGGTGTGTCAGGCTGTCCCTCAGCTGTACCTGTAACTGTGGGTGTAGGGGATGCAAGAGGCCTCCCCTCCCTGGGCTGCCTTTGCAAGGCTCCCCTGCTGCACCTGAGAAGATCCCAAACACCTCTCAATGTTTCAGCAGTGATAAATTACAGGATCTTCAGCAGAAAAAATAAAAAATGAATCAGAGCGTAAAAAAAAAGGAATGATTGTATTATCAATAATGTTTCCAGTAGCTGATGGATGAGAACACCCAAATGATTTTTGAGATTTTAGTAGAAACCCTCCAAAATGTGTATTAACCCAGGGTCTCCTGAGAAAATCCTCCAGGGATGTGCACAGCCATGCCAGGCATGGGCCAAATGTGTGCTCAGCATCATGGAACATCCAACAGGAGTGAGACAGGATCTTCTCCTTGTTCCTGCAGACAGAGGAGTGATCCTGGGTGTTCCAAGAGGGATGGACAGACAGACACACTGCTCAGTCGTGCCCTTTTCCTTCCTGCTGCCCTTTTCCTTTTGGGCTGAGCACAAACGCTTCCTAAACAGCTCTGGATACAAACAGCTTTTTGAAAGCTGCCCTAAAAACCCTCTGCTTTAACTAACATCAAGAGTGGGGAACATGAAGAAAAAGATCACCTCCTAATTCTTCAGGGAACTGAATTTGCAGAACAGGCATCCTGTCTTAAAGATAAACAACCATTCCCCTCAAAAGGCAGGCACAGCCCTTACCCTGTGCATGGCAGGACGTGATGGTTTTGTGATGCCACATATCCAGCACAGCCTTGGAAATGCTCTTGTGCTGGAAACATATTAGACAACACTGTCATGCACTGAAAATTGGCAAATCTCCAGGCTGGGGTTTCAAGGGATAATTTGTAGATTGAATGTTAATGAATATTATTGTTGTTATCTTGCAGGGCTGTGCTGACTTCACTCTATTGCCCATCGCACATCTTGTTTTTTCACTTTTTTACCCCTATAACAAGCAGGGAAGGCAATTCCAGCACAGCTGATCAGTCAGAAAGCCATTGAAGACACATGGGAAAAGGTGATTGATTCTGTGCCTGTGTCACTGCCTCCCCAAACTCTGCTGCTGCAAACACTCGACCCAGGATTGCCACAAAACTGACACAGGAGAGTTGTTTTGAGTCCTCTCTGTCCTTCTTCCTGCAAACTCACCCAGCCTCAGTGGTGCTGCCCCAGCCATGGCATGTGGAGGTCAGGAGCAGGCATCAAGGGGATCCTCAGCAGCAGAAATCTTCTTTTATCTCCATGGGGAAAGAGGCACAGAGGGGAAAAGCTGTCATTTCTTCAGCCCTGTGCTGCCCTCAGAGCTGTGATGTGGCTTTGCTCTTGGGAGCTTTTTTGTGCAAAAACTCCTAACACAGCAGCTCAGCTGAGCTCACCTGCAGCAGGTGCTCCAGTGGCACCCCTGGGAGGGCCCCCCCTGCAGCTCTGGGGGACCCTGCCCTCCCCAGGGCCAGGCTGGCCCCAGGGGCACTCACAAGACGCTGCAGCCCACCATGATTTATGTGGCACTTGCACAATTGATGCGCTCTGTGCCTGGGGACAGTTAAATGGTAGCTCTGTCATTAGTTTAAGCAGAGGTTAAAGGTGATCAATAACAAGGGTTTCACGCCCAATTGATCACCCCTTGCTATTTATTTCTGCCTTTTGCTTTCCATTCCGTGGTGCTTTTAGAAATAGTAATTAAAGACATAACAAGTGTTCCACTGGGCAGAATATCAAACACTCCAGATATCGATTCCATTGTCTCCCTTTAATGACGCTGACCTGCTCCTGTCCCAGCACAGCCCGGCTGGGCCAGCCTGCAAAGCTGCTCCCCACAGCCAGGGCTGAGGGTTTGAGAGCCTTCCTGGAGCAGAGCCAGCCCCTGCCCCGGGCAGAAGGCGGAGAAGAGCTCAGGGACAGGCAGCCTGTAGCTATCAGTCTAAATCACTCTCTGAGCTCACTGCTTGGTCCTGCGAGCACAGAGCCGGGCCCAGCGAGGGGAGCAAAGGGAAGCAAGAGGTGAGGTCAGGTTTGGTGGCAGTTTTCAAACCTTTTGACACCTGAGCCCGTGTCGTGGCATGGGAAAAAACATTATGAAAACTGTCCTGAACACGGAGCAATCTCAAGCCCCTGGCACTTCCAGCTCTGCAGAGGACACAGAGGCACAAGGGACACGGACCTGAGTCCTGGAGAAGAGAAATCCAGAGCTGCACCCTGACCCCCACCTGGCAGGAACGAGGGCAGGGGACAATGTCCAACACCCGGCATGTCGCTGCTCCTGCAGACGGCTCTGCCAGCTCCGTGCCACTGCCGTGTGTGCAAAAATAGCCCCGTGCGGCTGCGGGGCTGCGGGAGCTGCAGGGACAGCGCTCGGCAGCTCGGGCTGCAGCCCAGGCGGCTCCCGCTGATGGTGATGCCTTTTCCTGGTGTTAGGAAAATGAAGCCAGACACGGTTAAAGGGATTGGGGTCTTTACCTCAGTATTTTAATCAGGATCCCGTTTGATGCATCCACTTCACCCAGGTGACAGCGTGGCAAATGCACCCCCGTCAGTCACACACACCAGTTCTAGACTTTCCACAGCCCAGATCCAACAAGGGAGCCCAATGCTGGGGCTGGGCTGGGCTCAGCTCGAGTTTACAGAATCTGTTCTGCTCAGAGACCTTGGATTCCTGAGCCAGCAGAATGTTTGGTGTCCCTGGCTCTGCAGCTCTGGGCTGTTCAGTCTCAGGGCCTGCAGAACACTTACAAAACACTGAGCACTAACCTAAGTAAAAGGTTGCAAGTGTGAATTCTGATACTTGTGGATACAGAGAGCTGTGTAAAAGGTATACAAAAGAAAAGACAAAAATCATTCCGGCATCAATGGGGAGTGAGCGATGCCCTCCCACAGCACTTAAACAACACCCAGAGCAGCCCACCCTGCTCTCCACAGCCCTGGGAAGCATGGGCAGGAGCTTTTACCAGATCAGGAACGTTACCCACACCAGTGAGGAGCTGGGTCCCTGCAGCACACCTCTGCCCAGCACAGGGAATGCTCTTCCCCCCAGAGTGGCTGAGAAATCCCTCTGCATCCCTCACTGAGCACACAGGCACTGCTGCAGCTCTTTTTGCCCAGGAGTCTCAACAATCCGTGTAAATTAACCCTTGCAAATTAATGTCGTATTTTATGACAACACTTCATGAGGAGTGAGAATGCTGGGGGGAAAAGAATCCTAAATATTTCTCATAGTCCTTAAGAAAATGTGTGGGGAATTTGGGAGTAAAATTCAGGAGTTCTGACAGCATTTGAGAGGAAAGCCTGTGTTGTAGCAGATCTCATATTCACCCTTGAGTACTACAACTCCCTCATTGCCCGTCCTTCTGTTGGTTTGTCTGAAACAAGGTTAGTCTTAAACATGACTGAAAAAACATCTCCAATTTAAAACTAATTATATATTTAAAAAATCCCCAAACATAAAGACAGCTAATGCAATAGCCTGACTCTTTATCCTGCAAATCAATGCAAAAGATGCAAATGTGGAAATTCATTTCCTAGAGTTTTGTCTGGCTACAAATTTATGATCCAGCATAATCTCAGCACATAGCCTTTAGTGTGACTGAGAGGTACGAGTACACAGTGAGCTCCAGGTAATAAAAATCACAGGACAGATTTTCTAAAAAAACCACGAAAAAACAAAACACAAAAACCCAAACTAAACAAACCTAAAAAAGAGCAGTAAAATGTAAAGATGTCCATTTGCCCACTGACTCTCATACCTTCTACTAATTCCTGACTGAAGAGCTGGCATTTCCGAGGGGCATCCAACACCTCTTGTATGTATGTGATATTTGCAAGAAGATTTTTGTGCACTTGCTCTTTGGTTTACTTTGAAGGACACAGCAGTTTGGGGTGCAACTCCTGAGCTGAGCAGTTCCAGTGAGCTATTCCTCTTCCTTGAACATGCTGGCAGAAAAGCCAGTTGGAAATACTCTGTAGGAAACACTGTTCTGTGGCTCTGGTGACTGCTAAGAGTTTTGGCCCTAAAGAATCTGGTACAGGGATGGAAAGCAGATTGTGGAGCTGAGAGAAGCCAATGCCCACAAGGAAACAGATCCTGGATGCTGGTGGTGCTGCACAAATGCCTTGATCAGGCAGAATGCTCCAGAAGAAAGGAGAGAAATAGGGAAATAAAGAAAGCCTTTAAAGTTTAGCATGAAAAGCAACTGCTCTCAGCAGTGTACAGCCAAGGAAACGATGTAACCAGAACACCTTTGCAAGGCTTACAAGAAATAACACTCGATTTGCCCAACACCAAAAATAATGTGATATCAAGGAGCATGAAATATTCATGAGGTCTGATCTAACATGCACATTATGCTGTGTGTGCAGCAGCACATGCTTTAACAGCCGTGGCAATCCTGCCATCCCCACGCACGGCACGGACACTGCGTCTGTGTCAGCTCCAACCAGGGGAGCTTCCCCGGGCAGAGCTTCCTCCAGTGCCACAGGAGAGCACCTGAGGAAGGGCAGCTGGCCATAGCTCTACTGCCTACACACCTCCCCTCACAAGAAATCACAAGTGGGAGAAAAGCTGAATCCCATAAATCAGCTTGGAAAGCGCGGTGGCCGCTCCCACGAGGGACTCTGACGAGCTCCTTCTCTGCATTTCCTACAGAGGCACAAACACAGAACAGGGATCTGCTGCTCAGAGCCCACGCTGAACCCGCTGGTGTGAGCTGCAGAAAGCCTGTTTTTGGGGCTGCCCACTGCAGGAAGGTACACTGGCCTTGCTCCCCCAAGCAGCAATGTTAATCTCAGCGAGACCAGCACTGTCACCTATGGATGTTCAGCGTTTTGAAACAAAACCAGAACACCCCCACACCACCTCAGCTTGGCTCCTGCCCCTGCTGGGGCTGATCTGCTCCAGAGGAGAAGAGGGCAGCAAGCAGAGCCCCCGTGGGAGCCACAGCCACTGAGTGCCCGTCCTCACACACGACAAGCAGCAAGCACCAGCTCCGAGCCACCAGCCAGAATGCGCTCGTTTCAAACAACCCAACTGTAAGAAAAACACAAGGCAGCTGAGGAGAAGTAATTCCAGAGTTGTGGAGTTCTGCCCTGGGGCAGGACCCGAGTCTGCATCCAGTACCTGTGAAATGACAACTCTGAGCTGTCCTGGGGCTGATCCAGCTCCAAACAACCAACGGTAAAATTAGCATAAAATGAAAATATATGCAAACAACAGAATTAAGAGATTTGCTTAACCCGATGGTACTGAAATTTCTCCTTCTAGGGGAGAGAGAGCAAGCAGGAATGGGCAAAATTTGGAACAAGACTCTATGGTGTTAATGCTGATGCTCCGAATTTTCATGCAAAGAGATTACAGAGTTTCAGCTGCTGCCTTAGCTCATTAGGGGCCAGTTGCATCCAGCTCTGTGCTGGGATCAGGCACAGCTCTGGCTGGGCAGCAGTCAGAAGAGCCCACATTCAGTGGAAAGCATAAGATGAACACGGCATTACTAATTACCAGTGACCGTGCCTTGCCAGGCAAACTGCTGTGCTGTAGTCACTTCTGCAGTTGTTGTACAGCAAGCATTCCCTGCTCCTGCAAGTGGCAGCAATAATAGTCTAAGAAAAGAAATCTGGAAGAAATTGGACACTGGAATACAGCAAGCTTTTCCTAAGCACACAGGAAAGCTGATAAGCACATAAAGGAAAAAGTGATACCCTACTGAATACTGCCTGCTTTACAGAAAACAGCAATGTCCTAAAATCACCAATAACCAATTTATGAGATGACAGCATTTGGGAGGCACAGCTGCTCTCTCATGTCCCTGGAGCACAGACAGGCTCTGCCCAGGCAAGGGTGGCACAGCAGAGCTTTGCCCTTCTGGGAGCACGAGCAGGGCTGAGCCCACACCGGGGCTGCATCTCCCTGGTACCAACTTCCCCATCTGGCCAAAGAGCCCTTGGTCACCACCTCAGCTCTCCTCAGCAGTCTGGGATGCAAACCGTGGGTCACCAGCCCCTCTGGACTGTGGGCCAGGCAAGCAGATCACCCCAGTCCCTGCTGAGGGATGACCCCTATCCCAAGCAGACAAGCACAGCCTGGTGCCACCATGGCACTGACCAGAGCCTGAATGCTCTGAAGAGCATCTGCTGGGCCAGGCACTGCTCAGCAGCAGAGTGCTCTGGGTTAGAGCAAGGGTTTCCCACCTGCACAGACCTAAACCCCTCTCTAACCTGCACTGGCAGTGTTTCTGTTCCTTATCTACACTTCCTACTTTGTATATTTACTATTTACGTTGTTTGAGCACTATTAAATAAGTATTTGTACACCTGCTTTTCTTTAATGTACCAACACCACACTCCTACCTTTTCTTGCCTTACTACTGATGTAGTAGTACCAGGTCATGCTTTCACCTTAGTGAGAAACAACCACCAAAAAAAAAAAAAGTCTCCCTCCAGTAATTGCTATTTAATCCCTGACCAGGAAAACTAACAAGTTATTCTAAGATAGGCAAACCTTTGGGGCATTTGATTTTTAGAACAGCTGAGCACTGCGGCGCTGCAGAAATGAGATCTACAAAGAGTATTTTATTTTTTGCTGCTCAACAGCACGAAAGAGCTAATGCAGCCAGTGCCTTATCCAAGCTGACACAGCCAACAACCCAAGGGTGCTCATCCTCCCCAGCACTCACAGCACATCTCATCCATTAGGAGAACACAATGTGAAAACTGACCCTTCCCTTCTGAGTATCAATACAAATCCTCTTTGCCATCCAGGTTAGTTCAGAACGAAGAGGTTACTGAAATGTCTCCTGCTATAGAAAATCAGCACAATTAAACATTCAATGCAAACGAGTTTGTTTTCTTTACAAAACAAGCAAACAAAAAAATACCCTCTTTTGTTCGTTTTTGATTTTGTTTCTTCTTCCCTTAAAGCCTGGCCATTGCACAGAAATTCTTAAGCAAAGGCTGCAATTACAGGATGACAAAACACTAAAAACAGTGGTACATGTGTGGGGAACACACGAGGTAACAGCTAAGGACAGATTGTCAGAGTTGGAAATTAATTTAAATGCTGTCATGATACATTGACTCAAGCCCTTGAATCATCCTCTGCTTTACTCTTTTACTGGAGTGTATCATCTAAGCTGCTACATCTGCTCAACTATTTAGAAATTAGTAAATATTCAGTAAAAATAGCAAAACTTTTTGAATTCAGGATCTCTACAACAGCCCTACCATTCTCTGCTCTTCTATAAAAACCAGTCTCTTTATAAAAAAAAGGAAGCTAAGGCTGCAGCAAAAGCTGACAGAACACACACTGCACACTAAACCCTCCAAGTGAGATTTCATATTTATGCCCTGCATGCCAAGGGAAGTTATTAATACCCTAATCCACAGCATTCACTGGCTTGTTTGTATCAAAGTGAACCACTTCTTTACAGAGTATTTGATGAAATAACTGCTCAAAGTGACTTTATTTTAAAATCTCAGAAATCAGTTTACTAGAATTTTGAATGAGAACTTGATAGTCTTGTATTAGCTGATGTAGAATAGCTACATTATAAGAAACATTGAAAATGCAATAAATTATAACATTATCAATGGCAAATGTGACATTGCTTAGACAAGTAATAAACACCCCCACCAAAGGCACAAAATGCAACAAAATCAAACTGCAACGAAGACAAGAATTTTCAAGTATAAATTTTCAAGAATAAGTTACATTTGGTATGTTAGAATTTTTTTTATATATTAAAAGGAATTATACACGAATGGCAATGCACAATCCAGCGCTTCCACTAGAAAATCCCCTTTAAAGCTTCTGTTCTCACAGCACATAATTTATACTGAGTAAAGTGAGGAAACTGTCCAGTGCCAGATGTCTGGAACGTTAGCAAATTCTCTGCCACCTTAAAAGAAAGAATTTAGTCCTTTACTACCAGATTTCGATCAAGTATTTAATCAGTGCAAGAGCTCTGTATAGGAACACATTTCAAAAGTTCTCCCAACACACAAAACACCGCAGGAATCCAAGGACCTGCGAAGGCAAACAATCCTCACATGCGACTTTTCTTGGTGCTGCAAGAAAAGGTTTAAAGTAGAGATGCAGGCTCATTCTTCCAAGAACCGAGAATGCAAAAATTGTATTTTCAGCCTTTCTCGGCACAACCACAAAACATTCGGGCATGAAACCACGAAAAGGAAAGCTGGTGACATCAGGAAACCCGGGAGCGTGGTTTGAGCAGAAGGATCTACTTCGCGACGCCGCTGTGCGTGCGCTACCCCTGCGATCCGCGGCAGGAAAGTTCCGTGCGGGCCGGTTCTGTCCCCACCGCGGGGATTTTCGCTCGGATCGGTAACATAGAAGGTGCGGGGACACGGCAGCGCAAGAAGCGCACCCGCGCAGGGAAGCGGCTTCGCCAAAGCGCGGTGCTGGGCGGGGTTGGCCCGCCCGGCACCGCGCCTTGGCGAAGCCGCTTCCCTGCGCGGGTGCGCTTCTTGCGCTGCCGTG
>JAHLSL010000112.1:2839775-2853018 GCA_025920805.1 Petroica traversi | reverse complement strand
CTCACCCTGCCCCTGTGCCCGCTGTGATTTGGCTCACCCTGCCCCTGCCCCGGCTCGCCCCACTCCCGGAGCAGCCGGCTGGGTGGGATCGCTCAGGGCTGGGAAGGTCCGGCTCCTCCTCCGGGCTCGCAGTGGGCGGGTGGGCACTCCCAGCCCCGCAGGAGCCGCTCCTGCCTTCCAGCACCCCGGGCCGCTGTGCAGCCACAGGGCTGGTGCTGGTCCGTGCCAGAGCTCAGCATCCCGGGAGCTGCTGGGCCTTGTTTCGCTGAATCATGGAAAGGCCAGAGGGGCACACCTTGCTGCTGGCAGTCTCAGCCATCCGCTGTCTTCGGGGACAAGTTTGGCACTGAACACGTGCGTTTTTTGCTGTGGAATTATGTGGAATTAGTTCCTTTCACTGAGCCCAGTGTCTCTTTTCAGGTATACGGCCCTAGAGAAAGGCTGGACTTTGTAGGAGAGATGGGTTCCAATAGATCATGGAGCATATTTCATTAGGAGAATAATTTATCTTTCTTGTTTTCCTGAGGAATCCTTTGCACACACTGCATACGTTTGTAATGAATAGAAGCCTTTCAAATGATTCAGTGACATGCTGTAAAATATCATACTTGGTTAAGCGTTTTCTGTGTATTTTTTCCAACCTAAACTCATATTCATGTCAACTCTCCATGATGCAGTGCTATAATATTAAAATTTTTGGTAGCCAATTGCTTTTGATATTTATATCCATTTTTAAGGGAATCACAATGAATAAATATGCCCAGCTCTAACTTTATGCAAAATACGCTGTGTCTAAATCAGTAAATCATTAATAGAATGAATCATTTCCAAAGGCTGAAGATGGGATTGCATTTCAAACTTTCATCTGTTCTCTATATTTCAGAAATTACCAAAGGAGAAAACACATCGTGTGTGATAACTGAGGTCCCCACCACAGACTGTTTACACAGTAGTGCTGGTTTATCTTTGATCAAATGATCTTTGTAAACCCAGGCATTGTGCACAGATTGTGCTTTGGGCTAGTTCTGCTTAATAGAAGTAGAATTTAAAGACTGGGAACAGCAAGCAGCAGAGGAAGATGAGAAATTCCCATTTAACTCCTCCCTCAGTGATTCCCAACTCCAGCAGTCAGAGCCAGGTGGGAAAGTTCTCTCTTTTATTAAACCTCGTGAAGGAGATAAAAGCCAAGGAGAGGGTGCTGACCCTAAGTGGAGAGGACAGGAAGGGTTAAGATGCCTGTATAAGCACTAACTTTGAGAGCCAGACCTGCACATTTGTGTTCCTGCTCTCCCTGTCTCCACTCAGGCCTGGGACTGAGGAGCTGTGCAGCTTTAAAGACCCTGCCAAGATTTCATTTTGTTGAAAGTGTCCTCCCTTTTTTTTTTTTTTTAACAATTTTTATTATATCTATTCTTATTTTTACATAGCTTTTCAGAGCCATACCGTCCAGCAAATCCCTGTAGGAGGGCATGCAGGTTTCCTAGCAAAAGCCAGCTCCTTCATTAAGCCTTGCCAGGGATATTGGCATGCAGTCCATTCCCTCTTCAAGGAATAAACAACCCCATGGGCAATGTTCGATATGATTCATTCTCTGTGTGACTGTGACAGCATCAGAACCTGCCTCATGCAGCTGGATCTGAGGCTGGTGGGAGGACTGAAATAACGAGGAGGCTCAGCATGGAGGGAGCAGAGCTGGGGCTGCTGTGCACAGCGAGGGACCTGCAGTGCCTGCTCTGCCCCCAGCCAGCCCAGGAGGCTCAGGATTGCTTGGGGATGCTCTGAGATGAGGAGCTCTCTGTGTCAGGACATCTGGGCACAGGAAACTGCCTCCCATCTGGGCCTCCTGCACTGAGGGAGCAGCTGCTGCTGCTGTCTGGGCCCATCTCAGTGAAACAACTGCATCAAACATTGGGGCAGGGGCTCTGCACTGTTTCTGCACCAGGGAGACACCAGCATTGCCTGACAGCTGAGAGGAGGCCAAGAGTCAATTCTTCAAGTAGAATCTGCCTGTAAGTGTGAAATTGCCCTGAGAAGGGGCAGCACTTCCCAGAATTTTTAGCACGTTGCTTAAATGGCTTTCATCTAGGATATATAGGATATACAGGATATATAGGATATATAGGAGCACCGATGAGAAATGTTTACAACTTTTTGGGTGGCTACAACTTTTGGCAAAATCTTATTTTTGCTTTGCTCATCTAAACTTGCAGAATTCTTAATTTGGTGAGTGACAGTTACGTTAGTGGCTGGGACAACAGAGAATTTAGCTATTAAACTACAGAGGAAGAGAACTAGAGAATAAATCACGGAGAACTGTTAAGACAAACATGCGAGTTATGCTCACTGTGATTAGCTGTAGTCATACACAGTCCTGTAATTATTTGAAAATTGTCCAGAAATTTGTTCTCATGAGACCAAAATGAATGCAAAAAATGCTGTTGTGATCTTTTATTGAATCAATGAAATTTAGATTAGGCAGTCACTAAATTCCTGTTTACACAACAGACCTTAATGGCTCCAACGGAAGCGCTCAAATGTAGTCGACAAATAATCCCTATTTATGAAAGCCCCATAATATACATTTACATAATCCCCACTTTAAAAAGCTATATCAGCTCTAAAGTTCTTCAGCTCACAGATACGCCCCAGGGGATCAAAAGTAATAAACAAAACAAAGGGAAAGAGATGTACACACACATCCACCAACACGCACTGCAGCCTTTGGGATTATCAGGCGCAGGAGGAGGCAGGGATAACCCACCAGCTCTCCTCGCCCCTCTCCACCTCCAGCAGGGTTTGTGCATGTGCACAGACATGAATTCATGCACATGCCCATCTCTGCTGGCTCTGCATGACCTCGAGCACGTGTGTGGTACTGCAGTGTCTCTCTGCATTTCCCTCCTGGCTTTCCCAGTCTTTCTTCACAATATTGGTTCATGCTGTATGCCCAGGATGCACCATAATGAAACAAACAGTCTTGCTCATGTTTTGAGGTGTTTGTAGCAGCTTTAGAAAGCAGCTGCTAGGACATGGAACTGGTGGGTTGTGCATTTTATTTGTGCTCGGGATGACTGGGCAGTTCCTGATATTCCCATGTGACAGAGGTGGCATTTTGCTGTCAAGGTGCTGTCCTTGAGATCAGAGGTATGAGAGGGTATGGACCTACCAAGCATGTTAATGTTGCTGGAGGGTTTGAATTTAAAAAAAAAAGCTCATCTTTACTGTGGAAAACAAGCTGCTTCTGAAAAGCTGATTATTCAGAAGTATAAGTTTTGGGGACTAATTTCTTATCTTCTGTAATTTTACCTTGTCTTTGCAACTACCCACTGCTTAGGAACAAAATGCTATGAATCTTGTCTGGTGTAGCCTGAGTTCTGCAATTCTGGTGGTTGGGTAAAATCTGTATTGCATTCAGTAAAAGTAAGAAAGGGAAAACAGAATTAATTTCCAGCTTTAGAGAAATACGTTTGCTACCCATACATTCTGAATTCTGTGTCTTTTGCTTCAAACTCTTTGATTAGCATTTATAATATAAATGAGAACGCAGCAGCACAGGAATATTGACATTTACCCTCAGTGAATGCCAGCATTCAGTGCTGTGGAGTTTGTGTGCACAAACTCATCCTTGCCCAGAGCTGCTGGGCTGCACCCAGCAGTGGTGGTGCTGCAGCAGGAACGTCAGTGGTTGCTGGTGTGCAGCTGCATGGCCTGGCCTCTTCTCATCTGGGCCAGCCCTTCTCCAAAAGCCAAATGGCATTTTTCTGGTTTGCTGGGGTAGGGCAGGATCCATGTCCCTCTTCTCCTTTGCTGCTGCTGGTGTCCTCATCCTCATCCTCTCCTAACTCTGCATAATGGCCAGAAAAAATCTTCACCTTAAACCCAGACTCATTCCCTGAGTGAGGTCAGGGGTAACAGGAGGGCTTTGCACGAGCTGCCCAGGGCACTGTTTCTTCCAAAAATAACACAGGAGGTTGGTAATTTCACTCTGTTCCACCTTAATAATGAAGCTTCTTGGTTTCCATTTAATGAGGATCTTTGCAGTTTACATAAAGCACCCACATGAATAAATACCCAGTTTAGAACAGATAAGACCTGGGGGTGAGTTTGGTGGGGGTTCAGCAAGAAAGATCATGCATTCAGCAGATAAAGGTGTCTATGGCTGTGGTGTCACTTGATCTTGTCAATCTAATATCAACTCAAACATGGAGCAGAAGCTGCTGTTATTTTACTGGAGAGCAGTTACAGGAGCTCAGGAATCACCACACCAGCACCTGGTCAGGCTCAGGAACTCTCTTGTGCTTGCCACTCTGCAGCCAGCACAGCCACCTGCAAAGACTGAATGCTGAGGAAGGGGAATTGTCCAGAGAATGGTTCATTTTTACATTTTCCAATCATATTTGGTTCCTGTTCCATGAGTGTTCCTGTATTCACCCCACTCCACATTGATTACTTCAATGATTCCGAGTTCCAGAGCTGTCTGTACATATTGACAGGCCACTTCCCAGGCTGCCTTCCCAAACTGAGATGTTTTGAGAAATGCACAGATACAGAAAAACAGGGAGGCAGAAATGTTCTTTGTGGCAAGGCTGAGGTGCAAGTGTTGGGAGGTGAAGGGACGGATCTCTGTAATTTTGTTGTTACTACAAGTTATGCCACCTTGGGCTTTGATCTGCTATATTGGTGCTAATTCATATATTTATTATTTGCTAGTATGGATTTAAAGCAGTATAATTCAGGTCATTGTCAAGATCAAGAGTCCTTCCTATCTTCTTCCTTTACTGTCACTGTGTCTGAATTCTTGCAGTTTTGGTGACTTGTCATCAGCCCTTTTGTGATAATTGAGGCAGAAGGTGAGCTCAGAAGGAAGGCAAATACCTGTTTTTAAAGAAATTAACATCTCACATGAATATCTGCTTCTGGAGAACGGGAATCAGGCACTGCTGCTCCCTGCCTGCAACCCAGCACCCCACAAACCTGGTGCTTCTCACACTGGGAACAGAGACCTGGAATTCAGCTGGAGAGAGCTGATGCTCTTCACTGGTCTCATTCTCTTCAGAGAAAGGGAAGTGATGAGCAACTGGGGTGGAAGATAATGCCTGGGACAGCATCTCACTAAGCAAGTGTTCTTTTGTAGCAATGATGCCACCAACAAATTTCACTTCTTCATCTCTTTTTGAGCCAAGCTCAATGATGAAAATATCAAACCTGGTCCATTCTGAGGCTCATCTTTGACCAACTCACCCAGTAACTTTTCTTCACATGCTGCTTCTCAGCAACCTACAGGTTTCTGCCCTCCCCTTGGCCATTTCCTTCATAATTTAAATAGTTCTACATTAACCTGTAGTTCCTTCAGTCCCACAGAGAACACAAGGGTCAGTACCTTGATCACATCAAACAACAATTGCATGTGTAGGGTCTTGCCTGGAAGACAATGTTCTCTTATGCCAACAAAGAGCATGGGACTGAGGGGGAGGAGCAGGTGCTGTAAGGGATGAGCCTTTCCAGCCATGATGCTGTACAAATCCACGCTGCTGCAGCTGGGACAGGAGCTGAGGATGAGGAGCCTGCTGGGTGCTGGGCATTCCATCTGTGAGTCACAGCTCTCCAGGACCACAGCAGCCCCTTGGCCAGACAAGCTTTGCCTTCATTAACTCTTTCCTGTAGGAGACGTAGAAGACAATTAATTACAACGTAGACTTTATTCCATTAAACTCATTGAAGCTCCAGGGGAAGAGCCTTAAGATTCTGCTCTGATCCTGTTGCCACTGACGCCTGTAAAATCTCCACAGGCTTGGATGGGAAGAGACATTAATTCCATGTTTGCTTCCAGCCTGGAGCATGGCCACTGCCAGGAGGGCTGTGCCTCTGAATGCAGCTCCTCTTCCCAACCTGCGCCTGCCTTAGGGAGATGCATTGTCTTAGAGAAGGATTTCTGCTGGTTCCAGTGGCAATGGACCAAGTGGCCATACACTGTAGTTACTATCAAAACCTTGCTCTCCTGCCTGATCTCAAACTTCCATTCTGCTGCTCCCTGTAAAGACAAACCCTGAGCTGTTCACCTTTGCAACTGAACCGACTTTAGTTAATTGAATTTTCAAAGAGGAATCATCACACCTGTAATGACAGATATCACACTTACAGTTTTGCTTCTAGAAGAGAAATCTTCACATTCAGAGACTGTTACAGCTCCACAAAGCTGGCAAGTGGGCAAATCTTATAAAAGAACTGTTCCTCAGTTTCCTTTTCATGAACTATTTGTGCTTCAAAGAAGGCAGAGGTCTTTGTAGGTTGTCTGTGTCCCACTGGACTGCATTGTTGATGAGGCAGGAGTGGCTCCTGCTGTGTTACAAGAACCAGTTCAGTGCCATCACCTCGTGATGCACTCCAGACATGCCTTTGCATGGCTTCTGAAGCCACGAGCATTGTACTCTGCACAAACAGCTGGGTTTTCATTCACAGGCAGATTGCCTGGAATATGTACAAGGTGATTAAAGAAGTGATATTATTTATACAGCATATGAAAATGCAGCTGGTCTGTGTGCAGGTTTGGTCACTGCAAATAGGAAAGATAGTAAAAGCTATTAAGTGTCCAAAGAAGGGCAGTGAAGAAGGCCTTGAGGGGAAGCAGCCGAAGTCACTTGGTCTGTTCAGCTGGAGAAGAGGAGACTGAGGGGGAACTCTTCACAGTTACAGCTTTCTTGTGAGGGGAAAAGGAGAGGCAGGCACTGATCTCTTCTCTCTGGTGACCAGTGACAGGACCTGAGGGAACGGCCTGAAGTTGTGTCAGGGGAGATTCAGATGAGAGATTAGGAAAAGGTTCTTCCCCAGAGGGTGGTTGGACACTGGAACAGGCGCCTCAGGGCAGTGGTTACAGCACTGAGCCTGACAGAGTTCAAGAAGTGTTTGGACATCACTCTCAGGCACATGGTGTGAGTCTTGGGGATGGTCCTGTGCAGGAACAGGAGTTGGACTCGATGATTCTTATGGGTCCCTTCCAACTCATTCTGTAATTCTGTGATTGTGGATATAGGATAGCAGAGTTCAAAGTCAAATTTCTCTTTGTTCCTGTGTGTTGCAAGTAGCTTACTGGCACGGGCCCAGTGCTTCTCAGACTGGTTACAGGACTGTCTCACCCAAGCTCTGATCAGTGCCACAACTTGTATTTCTTGTATTTTGTTTAACTGTGCTGCGGGCCAGCAAACTCCCACTGCAGTCAGCAGACCCTCAGGATCTGGGCTTTCTCTCCAGTCATGGTGCAATGATGTGTCATCTCTTCACTCTGACTACTGTTCTGAACTCTTCTCTTCCCAGTCCCACTTATTTGGGACAACATTTCCTACAGACTTCCCAACAAAATTCTTAGCAGTGACACAGAAGACTTTCTTTCTACTTGCCAGAGTTGGTAGCTTGGATGTGTCCCAGTCTGTGATTGTCAGGAAGTGCTGAGGACAGCAACACAACCTTCCCAGTGGGAATGTTACTCCACTTGCTTTTCATACACCTGTGTATCCCAAGAATCAGGGGTTCAGGGGCTCAGTCTGCTCCTGAGAGCACAGTGAGCACTCTCCTGTGAGCCTGTGTTAACAACTGCACCCTCACTATTGGCGAGACTGGACTGTGGGCAGGTTTAGACACCTGTTCCAGTTCTTATCTGGGTGAGGCAAGGCTCACAAAACGGTTCTACAGACCTGCCAGCAGCCTCAGACAAAACAGCTGTTTGTTCCTGCGTCAGCACTGGGCTGGGTGGAGCACCAGTGACATTCATAGAAAAATTTTCTTTCCATACCAGGCAGTGAAACTGAGTTTTGCTAGAATGTGTTCTTTTTCTTTCAAATTCCTGTTCTGAGATCCTAAAGTTACCTAGAGTACCTTAAAGGCAGAACACTGGAAGCTGCACTGGTGGGGAAGGTTGTACACCCCCTTTGCTTGCACTGCTCCAGAGCTGCAACTGCCTCCCCCCCGACACCACGGAGTATTTTCATTAGATACCCGACCTCTGGTTCTGATTAAATAACTTGTATAATTAGATTGAGACATCTGCTTATCCCTGGGGGAAGAAATCCCTTTCAGCACTGGACTAAGTCTGATTTGGTTAATTACCTTAGCAGTACTGTATTAATACAGAGTTTCTTGATGGCAAAGAACTGTGGTATTAGGTTTATTCCTCCTTGCTTTCACAATGCTATAGTAAGACAGTTTAGGGATTAGGAATCAGGCACTGAGCCCAGTATTTCCCTCCTCTTTTCACTCATGTCAACACTCTCCCTTGTTTTACTCTTTAAATATTCCCTGTTTTACCTGCCTGTGAATTCAATTTCCAGGTTTTTTGTTGTACATGTAAGGATAATCTATTCCCAGTGACTGCTCAAAGCAACGCATCCTGTGGTACTTGTGAGTAATGAAAATTCTCAGGGTTCTTTAGCAATGTGAATCTCTCCCAACAAATGATTACCATTGGCAGTGCTGCTGTCCAGTTCCCCCTCCAGAAGCAGAGCAGTCCACACACAGATGGACAAGGTGGACCATGGGGAGAGCAATGTGAGGTTGCACTTGGGTTTGCAGGCACCGTCCTTTTCCTCTGGCACTTGCAAAGTTGAACATCTGTGGGCAACTGCACTGCAAAACTCCCCTGCAACTGCAAGAAACCCAGATCCCGTCCTTTGGTCAAGCTTGACCAAAAGGGAACAAACTGTGCTGGAACATAAGCACCTGAGGTTTGTATCCAAGCTTGGAAAAAGCATTTTCAGAAGTGGCAGGAACTCTTGGAGTGTGTGGTCAGTGTCTGCTGACAGTGGTCAGGGGTGGGTGGCCCTGCCATCAGACTGAGCACCCCAAAATCTGAGCTGATTATTTAATCAGGCTGATCTGGGGGCCCAAAAGCACTTCCAGCAATGGTGAGAGATGAAGCAGGAGCATAAGGAACGTTATGCAATAGAACTTTTTCCATCCACACATGGAAATACCAAATAAGATATAAATCAACTGTTTGATAACCAGGCCATTACAGAACTAGAGATTCAGACCTCCCAGGGAAAATTCAATTCTCAGAAGCAATAGTATTTACTATTTATATGACTTGCCAGCCTATCTAAAGGCTCATCCTTTTCAGAATGCTCTACGGGTAGCCAGAAGGTGCTTTCAGAAAGAATTGTCCAGATGCTTTTCAAAATGAAAAATATATTCAGTGCTGAATTTAATTGTAACACTAAATCTGTGATTTTAGAAAAAGGTAATCGGAGTGGAAATCACGGGTGAGGAGAGGCACAGGAAGATAACATCAAATGCCTACAGGAGGTCAGAGGAAAGAGACTCTGTCCAGCAGCAGAGGTGTAGGGAGGACTGTCAGGACAGCACAGAGCTCACACCAATGCCTCCCCAGAACAGTCCCAGGGCTGACAGCTTGCAGAGATCTCCCATGACAGAAGTGAGGTTTGTTATTCAACAGCCACTAGCCTTTCTTAACCCTTCCACAACTTCATCTCGTTTATTTTGTTTTTCCATTTCTGTTTTCTAAACCTTCAGCATGCACAACATTCTGCAGCAAAAATTTCTGCAGATAAATGACACACTGTTCAAAGATCCACCTTCTTCTGGTTGAAGAACCAGAACCAGGGAATAAGTCACCTCTGGGTGACTTCTTCATGCCACTCACAATTCCAGAGACTGCTCACATTTTGTCCTGCAGTCACATCTTCTCACGCTGAGGAATCACAGTCTGTGGAGCTGTGCCTCCTGTGGATGCTGTTCTACCCCACATCAACATCAATGCACATTTCTGACCAATTTCTGTTTCTATAAATTCTTTGTTAGCTATGAGAGAGAAAGAATGGAACAATTTAACTGGAGTTCTGTGACCTGTGTTCCCAACTCTACAGGGCCACCCAAAGCAGCAGTCAGGAGAGAAGTGACTCTCAGGGGTCGAAACTGCTGTGGGGCAAATGCATTCCACTTGAAAATATTTAAAGGCAACAAAACTGAACAGTCTGGTTTTTGCTAGCATCTGAACTAGCCCTTTGCTGGGCAAATGATATCGATGAACTTCCTCACATTCCTCCTAAACAAACCTGTGGGGAGGTGGGCAGGCAGAGGCAGCAGGGGTGTTCATCACAGCCCCCCACAGCACAGAGTCCAAGGACTGGCCTCGTGCCACACCAGTTCCAATTTGTGCTGAAGAACTTTTTGCCTCTTTTTTTTAAGGTCAGAAGGCGAGTACAGGTTGGATTTTGTCCTGGGTACTTTTCATTCCTTGTAGCTTTCACATGGAAGCATGAAATATAGCCGGATACATTTCAAGCAGGGCAATGGATTACCTTGTACCGACATGCAGGCCCAAGGTGTCCATTATTTATAGACCTCATTTTCTTGTAGCAAATTTGCATAGATGAGCTCCCAGTGGATGACAGGCCAGAGCTATGAGGCTCAGGAGTCAGGATGGTTACAGGGAGCAGGATAATCCAGCAGCCAGGCATCACTTCGTGTTATGTTGCACCAAGACTGAACCAACCTGGCCACAGGTTGTGGAAAAGCCCTGGAAAAAAAGGAGCAGAGGAAAATTTTGCCAGAAAACTGAGCCTGCTGAGTTCTGGAGGGGATATGTCATGGTTCCTCACATCACTTTGCCATTGTGACTACTTATCAAGTCCAGTGACCACATCCAGGCCTGGCAGTGCTGTGCAGCCACAGTGTGTTTAGGGGATTCAGGGGGCTGAGGTCTCATGTTGTCACTTGGAGTAACTTTCAGCTGGAGAGAAAGCAAACTGCTCTGTCAGAGGCTACACAAACACTCCTGTCCCAGGCTGGAAACAGATGGTGCCAGGTGTCAGCTGGGTGGTTGCTGCTGTTGTCATCAAATGAATTAAAGTATTGATCTGCCAGGAGCCAGAATGCCAAGGAGACTTGTCATTTCCCTCACTGGTGGCAGCTCAGAAATGGTCCTCTGGGGATGAGGCTTAGCAGTGCATGTGGTAGGAGAAGGGTCTGTCTGGTCCCTGTCTGCAGCCAGGGAAGGAAAAGGGATCACAGTGTTCACCTGTTCCTGAGAGAAAAGTGCCACAGAAGCCACATGAAGCCAGTAGCTCATGAGAAGGGATCAGGGGCTTGTGTTACCTCTGAGAGCTTCTGCAGGGACAAACGCTGAGTGAAGGGAGCAGGCTGGTGAAGGGTGTGAGGGGCTGGTGAAGGGTGAGAGGGGCTGGCACAGATGTGAGGGGCTGGCACAGATGTGAGGGGCTGACACAAGCCATGCCACGCTGCCCTGCTCTGGCATTCCTGCTCCTGTGCCAGAGGTGGGACCCCGGTCCTGCAGCTGCCCTGGGCAGGCTGTCCCTGCTCCCTGCCAGCTGCAGCCACTCCTGCACAGCCCTGCAGCTGTGCCCCATCACCACGGAGAGCCTGAGCCATGTTAGATCCAATTGCATAAAGCTGGATCATGTACCACAAAACCAGATTTGCTTACCTAATCCTCTGATTGATTTTAAGGCCTTGCTGAGACTAAAAGACTATTAAGAGATTTGTGCTGGCAGCACCTCCCAGCACAGGAACCAACTCCCCTGCCATGTACCTGATGTTTCCTGGCCATGGCCTGAGACCCTTCCCAGCACAGATCATTCCTTAGCTCCTCCATTTCAATTCTACCAACCTTCTCCTGGCTGAGGCTCTGTCTGGAAGATGAACACAAACACAGAGGTCTCATAGGGTGCGAAGTGCCAGTGCAGCTCTCCAGGCACTGGCTGCAGCTGAGTATCCCACAGGGATACCCCGTCTGGTGTGGAATGCTGACTGAGGAGCAGAGGGTCTTCCATCACAGCCTTCAGGAATTTCAGCCCAACCTGCTTGGCTTTTTCTCTATAATTTTCCTCCTGATCTTTGAATCTCACTGTTAGAAATTCCCTTCCCCATCTCACAGAGCATTAGTGCTTCCTTGTGCTCAGCCTGGCAGGAACCCTGCAACACTCCTTATTGTTCCCTGTTTCCCTGCTTCAACATCCCCAGCCCAGTTTGGATGGGGTACAATGTGCTGAGTGTGCAGACCTGAAACACTTGCTCTTGCCTTTGACTACTCATGTGCCTGCCTGTTTTTCCCAGCACCTGCCTCCTCATGTCCAGATTCAAACTGCAGATAATGTAGCCTGGCTAGCCTCCTGGGCAGGGCTGAGTATGCTGGGAGAAATGCTGGCCTTGAAAGTTGGGTGTGAGTCTGTGGGATTCCTCAGATACTTTCTGCCACTGGGATTGTCTGGAAGATGCTGAAGTCAGGCTCTCTGTTCCAGATATCTCAAGTTTAGACCAGAAATCATGCCCAGTGCCTGGCAGGCCACTGTCCCAGGTATGACACAAGCAATGATGTCATTGAAGCTCCCCAAGGAGACTTTTGAAGTAGCTCTGATCACTGCTCCAATCCAGACCCTTCCCAGGGCTTGGGGGTCCTGCTGAGCCCCATCAAGAGCCACCCAGCAGAGACCCTGTTCAGCACAGGGTGGTGCTGGGCACAGATGGCACGGAGTAGAATCTGGGCATGCTTGGCTGTGGTGGGCTAATCCTGAAGCAAACAGAAAAGCCAGATGCCAGCCCTCTCCCTGCTGCTGGCAGAATGCTGCCCTGTGGCCCCAGCCTGGCACACGAGGCCAGGCTGTGAGTGCAGCAGGGAGATGCAGCCTCCTGGATTTGCTCTCTTGGTTAAGCTACAGCTGTGAAAGTCTTGGACTGCACCCAGTTTGTGCCTGCTGAGCATCACCACCCAGCCTGCTCAGCAGGCACAGGGCTTGGGGCTGCACAGCTCCGGCAGAGCAGGGGGGGTGGCACTGGGGACACGCAGCTTTCAGTCACTCAGGTGCTGCTGCCAGCTCCCCTCAGTGCTGCAGCACAGCCCAGACCAGCACAGCACAGACCAGCATAGACCAGCACAGCACAGACCAGCATAGACCAGCACAGCACACACAGCACACACAGCACAGCCCAGCACAGCTCAGCACAGCACAGACCAGCACAGCACAGACCAGCATAGACCAGCACAGCACAGCACAGCACACACAGCACAGCACACACAGCACAGCTCACACAGCACAGCACAGCACACCACAGCACACACAGCACAGCACACACAGCACACACAGCACACACAGCACACACAGCACACACAGCTCAGCACAGCACAGCCCACACAGCTCACACAGCACACACAGCACAGCACAGCCCACACAGCTCACACAGCACACACAGCACACACAGCACACACAGCACACAC
>JAHLSL010000112.1:2669543-2823707 GCA_025920805.1 Petroica traversi | reverse complement strand
AAAGGCCTTTTTGCTCTGTAAGCAATATTGGGCAGTAACTGAAACATCAACATGTTATCAGCACTCTTCTCATCTCAACTGCAAAAGGCAGCACCATAGGAGCTACTATGAAGAGAATTAACTCTAGTCCCACCAAAACTGGTCCAGAACAGTAATAACACTTGAAGAAATACCACATGCATGAACAAAAAGAGGAAATGCTCATTTGCTGCATCTGAGAACCAGGAATGGGACTGATAGCAGTGGGTACAACCATCACCAGCTCAGTGCATGTGCTGCATGTCAGCTACAGCAGTTACTGCTCAGCACACACAGCTATAGAAGGGACAAAATCTGTGTGGCTGCTTGCTGAGGAGAGTGTGAGAGCCTCAGGTTTCTCAGAGGATCACACAATGCATCAGTGCAATGACCAGGAAGTTATTGGTAAAAACCAAATACAAGAAAAGACAGATTTTGGGGTGTTTATAAGAGCTTAATATTGGGGCAGTGGACATTACTCCTCAAGGTAACTGGTGTCTCATGTGTGATGCTCTCCTTTCCTTACAGAGGCTCAGAAGCTTGGGCAAACCAGTGTATTCAAAGAGACCTCTACCCTGTCAGCAACTGTAAGACAGTGGTCCTTCTATCTATTATCTCCTTGGTCTTGTTTATCCAAAACTCCCCCCATGACACTGAGAAATCATCATGATCATCATTGCATACTCACCACCACCAACAACACCAAAACTTTTTGTAATATGGAAGTCCCAAGAGCTTCCAAGCTGACAGCAAGGCAGGTGCTGCTTGGCTGTGAGGAGAAGGCTGCAGGCAGCAGGGCTGGGCCAGATGGGGCACAGTGGGACAGTCTGTTCCACTGAGCACAGAAAGGTGTGCACACAGCAGCTCAGAGCGCTTGGGGGAATTCCTCTCCCAGCTCACTATAAATGGCACAAAGGAAATCTTTCCAGTGGCTCTCAGCATATCCAGCAGATTTCACTGCCCACAGAATTTAACTCTCCAAGGGGCAATCTGTGACACTGTGCTCCCTTTCTGCTTTTCAGAGCTGCACTTCTTTCCCGCCATGCTCATTAATAGCCAGGAAATAGGTTTGGTTTCTTGGTTTTTGGTTGTTTTTTTTAAATCAAACCTAAGTTGTGGAGCACAACTTATCAAGCAAGAAACATTGCCTAGAGGGAGTGGAGGGCTGAAAAAGGGGGAGAGACAGTGTTACTTCAAGCTCTGAGTTCACACAAAGCATTCCCATTCAGCAGGTGTAGACATCAGAATAAATAGCCTTCTGGCAATCTTCCAGATGGCCTAAAACTCCAGGCATATTTAGCTTGATTACCTTAGATTTTTTTCAGGCTTGCTGTCTCTGCACTTACTTGTTCTACATCCCTTGCCAGCTACAGAGAACCAGCTGTGTCTGGCCTATTGTGTGAACATCTGGTTCTGACTGTCATATCCAGCTGTGAGTCTTCTGCAACACAATTCCATTACCTACTAGTATAGACAAGTGCAAAATAATGAACATTGGAAGAAACAATTTTTAACCACTCATTCACAGAAAAGGGGGTCTAGATAAGTTGAGGCTTCTCAAAATTGTCCAAGCATAAATGATGAAAACAGGGAGAATATTGGGCAGGTACCTAAGGTGCAGCAAGCAGACACAGTTGTATACTGAAAAGATCGGGTGACAGTTATTTCCTTGTCACATGACGATTTTAATCAGTCTAATCTGCTTTTAATCTCTAATCTGCTTCAGCCTATTTTGCTGGATGTCACGTAGGTGTATATCCTAGTTTGCAGTAATTGCTATTAGCAGTCACAGTGACACACTGCTTTCCTGAATCCTGAGACCAGTTTCAGGTGCTTTAATCCAAAAGCAAGCCTCAAGGAAGCATGAGAATGACAAGGAGAGCTGGAGATGTGAGTTCATGTCCCACAGGCAAGCCTGGGAGACTCAGGCAGGCTGGGCAGGTGAGAAGTGCTTCAATTGCCTGTGCTAAGTGGCTGCTGCTGCTGCTGCTGCCACGTCAGAACAGAGAGCCACGGGCCCTGTGCAGGAGGAGAAAGAGGGAGAGGGGAATTTCACTCAGGTAGGTGCCATGGTATCACATGTGCTTACTGGAATCATTGGTCTGGGCCAGACTGTTCTCAGCTGTTCCCCAGTGAGGGCAAAGAAAGAATTTGGAAGGAAGAAGAGGAAAGAAGAGACTAAGAATATTAACACTTTCTAGCATGCCTTTGGCTCTGTTGAAGGGGCAGCCAGTTTTCCACTCTGTTCATGGGGGTAATTCATTGCTCACAGAGTCCACACTGCCACAGGGGAACCTAGAAAACGTTCCCATGACATTATAAACCTGAAAGAAATGAATGTTTACCAAAGCACCCTGTAAGGAAGATGGGACAGGAATCTTGTGCCTCACATATCAATACAATTGCTAAGCACACAGTGGGATAAAGCCTCAACTTGTGCATCTCCATTGCAAGAACTTAATTTTATGCTGCACTTTCATTTTAGCTGCTGATCCTGGTACAACTACCCCATCCTGTTTCTGCCCAGGGTATACCCATGGTATTGGTGTAACCTGTGTTCCATTTTCTCTGGAAGCCAGTCCCTGTGAGAAGTGCTCCATTATCTCCTCCATTCTCTCTTCAGATATCACACACTGGCCTGTACATTATGGAGATGTTTGGCCTCAGTGTTCCCTCAGTGTGCTCAGACAGAGCTGGAGGCACTGCTGCTCTTACCTGCCCTTCCAGCTGTAGCACTGTTTCTCTCCTGGGGGGAAATTACAGGTTCTTCTCAAAGAGGATTAGTTCTCCTTCCCCATACATTTCTTAGCTACTCATGCAGGCTGCTGGTCTCATGGGGAAAGTGTTCCTAACACTCCACTTCTCACTGTTCACTTGGCTGGTGGATCTGTGGGTTCCACAAATTCCTCCATCCCCCATTCTCCCACTCTGGATGCATTTACTTGTCAAGACCAGGGACTGTAATTAGAGGGAACAGGTCCCAAGATGCCTCTCCCACTTCTGGCAGCTGACAGAAGGTGTGAGCTCAGCACAGCTGAATTCCACAGCTCAGTCACACCCTTTGGAAACTGCAGTACATCCATGGTACCAATAGGTCACTGTGCCAGCCATGGTGACCTCTTACAATACTGGGCCAAGGGGCTGAAAAGAACAGCAGCCCTATTTTATTATCCTCCAAGAAGAGCCTCCCTCACTTGCAATCACTGGCACTTCCATTTCTCCCTGCCTGTAAGCAGTAAAACACTGATGGTTTGTGCCCTCAGTCTTTCCCTCTCTAGTGTTTTCTTTTGGAGGAGTGGGTTTTAGGCAGGCTTGGACAGCTGAAGGTGCTCCCAATTTTCATTTTTTGGTTGGCTCTTCTTGTTTCTAAGGGAAGCTTTCAGACCATACTGACATGGTCTCCTTCACTTATCACTCCTGATAGCCCAACAGGTTCTATTGTTCTCATTAATCCCAACATTAATATTAGAATAGTTATATTTAAAATAGGGGGGAAAAAAAATCACAAATGGATCTGAGAGCAGTATGTGTTTCAGTAGGTTACAACGTTGTGAGTTGCTTTTGCTTTCACAGGTTTTCTGCCAACTGGGAATTTTCCCTGAAGGAAGTTTCAAAAACCTTCTCAGCCTCTAGGAAACTATTTGTTTGGCACAGTTAACTTAGGAGCTCTTAAAATTTTGTCAAACACATCAAACCAAATGGCCCCCAGGTAAAGATCTTGCATAGCAAGTTTCAACCCACACAAACTTCTAGTGCTAGCTTGAGAACCCCTGGAAACACAGGCCTACAAAGGACACTGCAAACAGAGAGGGACCCGCTAAAGCTTTGATCTTCTATCAAAAATGAACAGAATTTGTTTCCTTTATTTCAGCAGATCTGGTGCACTGGTTGTGAGGTACCTGTTTATCTATTTGTTTTGAATGTCACTCTAAGTCTTTGAGGCCAAGACTGTCAGTCCTTGTAACAAAGCCCTTTATGAAATGGGGACCTGCCTGGAAGCTGCTTTAACGTGGTTCATCACCATAAGCAGCCCCAAGGCCTGGCTGGCTGTCCTCTCCTCCCCCAGGCTTTACAAAGGGTAAGCAATCTCTCTGCACACACCTTCCCAGAACTCTGCCTTGCAGTACAATATCCACTATTCTCTTGCAGAAAGCTCTGAGCAGAGGATGCCCAGTGCCAATGGGAGGAAGGATGCATTCATTCCAAAGGATGCAGAATGAATTCTTGCCCACCCAGCCTCTGTACCAGGCCGCATTCAAAACAGATGAGAATACTGTGATCAAACCTGATAAAATTAATTTCTATAGATGCTATGTATAATCCAAGATGAAAGTTCAGTTTTTTAATTATGCAGAAAAATGGAAGTAAATGATGAATTACTCAAGACACAAGCGTGTCTTTACTTAGGCTGGTGCCCTTGACACTTGCAGATGCCTTTGTCTTATTTACAGGGCAGTGTGAACTCAGATTAATCCAAGGACAAAGATAATGCAGAGACACAGAGCACCATGGCATGGCCTCTCCAATGTCCGTGTGAGTCTTCTTTTACTGTACCTAATAAAGCTCAAATGACAAAAGGTGACATACTGTATGTGTTTTATCTCATTATTAATTAAGCATATTTATCTCTTAAATCAGATGTGACTTGCACCACAACATCAGTAATTAAATTAAATATTGATGTGTGATGGTTGTGTGCCGAGGCTGGATGGGTAAGTGGAATTGCCATATCTAATTAACATCGTGCAGAAGTAGCCCCATTAGGTTTCTTAGTTAAATCTCAGAATAGTAATAGTAACAAAAGTGTAACAACACTTAACACTAATTAATAGGAGCCTCATCAGGTTTGATGAATATCTTCACCCTCTTTTGAAGGCTGTTGACTAGACTTTTGCTGTATTATTGTGAGGCTGTGGACTGTTTAGAACTGGTAACTCTGCTGTGATTTGCCTTCAAGTTTGTGTGGCAAGGCTGCTCATTTGCTCCTTTGAAGAAGCAGCCCCTAAGATGACCCTCCCTGCCAGGATTTCAGTGAGGGATCAGCCTTCCTTCTTCTCAGGACTACATTGATGTGTGAGAGAGAGTCTGTGCCTGTCTGAACCCACTTGTCCCATCTCAAACATGCAAGGCTGGGTGGTGCCCTGGGTTTTGAAGTGTGGCTTTCTGCCTTGTTATATAGGGCAATTTCTCCTTGGAAAAGACTATAAGGATTTATTTTGTTTTTATTTAATGCTCATTAAATTCCAGTGCCTTATAAGCAGTTCAGTGATGGTATCACAATTCTGATTACCATTCTACTGCATGTGGAACTGAGAATGCAAAATTACTCCACCTGGGATTAGATATAGGTTCCAGACAGGATTTCAGGGTGAAGTCCAACAATATCACTACTTGCAAAACATAATTCAAATAGCAGTTTTTACATAGTCTGGGTGAGTTACTTCATTTGAAGTGATTAATGCTCATATTCATTTAACTACTACAGATGCTATTCTCAGCTGTAATAAAAAAAATAAATCATGTGCATTATGAGACTGGTCCCCAATTTGTATTTTAGAAACTATTTCAAAGTCGCCATCCTTCCCAAGAGTCATAGAAAATGATTTTCCAATAGAAAGAATGGTTTTGCTACTCTTAGAAGTAAATGCAAGTATCATTGTGTCTGACCAGGTGTCTCAGGGCTGCTGCAATATCTTCTTGAGCTTCTGGCAACAAGAAGAGATTCAAACACCAATTTTCTTCCCTTCTTCCTGATCACAGCATATCTTGTCTGGTTTAGAGATGTTTATTATTCTCTGTAATGAAATGGTACGAGCAATATTTTTCCATTACCACCATGTCTATTTGCCCTTCTTACTGCTGTTTCTTCCACTTCCTCTTCCTCTTCAATTTCATTTACCATGCCATCTGTGCACAGAGCAAGTCACAATTTGGATTTTGAAATGCTGTAAAAATTTGATTAGGAAAAATTTGGATATTTTGACTTAAACATGCTGGTCCAACAGCACAGAACTGAGCTGAATCACAACAAAAACAGCTTGCTAAGTGGAAAACCAACAGAGAAGAAACATACACCTGTATGCACACAGACTGATCATTTAAAAATTAGCTAATATTCCTGGAAATGTAAACAGTCAGAATTTGTCTTGATCTTTATATCTCCAAGTAATTTCTAGGATTGACTGGTTAAGTAACCCTGGAGATGATCATTTAGCTATGCAAGTATCTGGTTAAGAAAATGTGCATCTTCAGGGAGCCCAGGCTCAGTTGAATTCATGGACAGAGTTTTACAATGTGTGGCTCGTACAAACACAGGTTGAACACCACCACCATCACCACAGGACACTTCCATGTAAACCATCAGTCAGCAGCCACCAGTTCTTGCCCAGCATTTTAGACTTTTGCTTCCACCACCCCACCTGTGCTGCATATTGTGCTCTTGTCTGGTCACTCGGCCTGACAGAGTGCCAGGTGCTCCAGAGAGGCTGAGGAGCAGCCAGGCTATTTCAGCCCTCAGAAATGGTTGCATAGAAAAGGCTTTTTGGTCCTTGCTGGAATCTGGCTGGCAAGAAGAGTCTGAAGGGAAAGAGAAAGTGCAAGACCTCATTTTGGCAGATGCTGCTCCAGAGACAGCACAGCACCCAGCCAGTGGGGAGAGACTTCTTTTGGTCAGGCGCAAATGCTACCTGGGCCAGTTTAGCAGGTATAAGAAAGCTTAGAAGTTCTCTACATGCAGATAATAAATGCAAATGTTACCTGTGACAAGTGCAAACATATTGCTCATGTTAGACTGAAGTAGCAGAACAAGCTCTCTTATTTTTTTTACAGAGCAGATTCATACCTGCTCAGAGGATGAATCTCCCAAAGCACTTTGGGATGCAATTTTGGCTGCTCTTTTCCTAATACACTAAGGGCCAAATGAATTATCCCCTTTTCTAACCAATGAGGCTGCCTGTCAGATTTACTGATATTCCAAGTAATGTCTTAAACAAATTTTTAGAAACATGTGCAGCAGCTAAATAGCAAACATTACCATCCTTTAAATATCTGTGTATGTTTCTTGAGTAACCTGACCTTCATTTTGTACTCAGGATCTTTCTTTTTTCTCTACTGCACAGCCAAATCTTGATTGAATTGTGAATATTTATATATTACAATATTTCAAAAGTACCAACAGATTTTTGGCTAGATCTCCTTGAAGGATGCAATTTCCTTTATTAAGATCCAGAGGAATTACAAAACAGAGAACTAAAGGTGGAAATTGGAAATAATCTCCTACAATCCAAACCTTGAGACATATAAAGTAAAACAAACTTCACCATGCATGTATGAAATCATATTGTTTTTCACAGTTTCTCATCTTTCACCCTTTATTTTATTTACGAATATGTTACACACTTGATAATATTTTACAGATATGTTGATTTAATGTGCTGTGTTGGGTACCTTTACCTTACTCATCCAAATCCAAGCTGCAGTTGTAACTCAACCTAAACAAGAATTCTCCCTGTGTGCAAACAGGCATTTCCCTCTGAGATAAGCTTCCTGCCAAGAACTTTTGGGATTAATTTGGCCCAGTGAGGAAGATCTGTTCTTTGCTCCTGCTAGTGACACCCATATCTCTGGTCCTGCTGAAGGACTGCACTGCCCTTGCTCATGTTTGGCTCTCAGGGCCATGGCCAGAAGCCAACCCAAACCACAGTGCACACATGAGACTTTTGTGCCCATGGCAGTGATGGTCACTGCTGGTGATATTATTCTTAGAGAGGGCACAAAAACCTAAAAAGGACACGAAATTATGAAGAAAAGGGTGCTCCTTAAAGGAGAGGAGTTTATGGCAGAGGAACAGCAGAGATGAGAAATTACTTTTAGTAAAGAAGCTCCCATTTCAAACTAGCTCAGGACCCTGAGTTATTGCCAGACAAGTCTGCTCCCTAAAAATGTCAGCCCCAGCCTCTGCCAGGGCTTGCCAGGTCCTCCATCCTATCACCCTTCCCATGCCCACTCACTCATTCCAGTAACGTGGAGCTCGTTTCCCTCTCCAAGCCAAATAAACGTTGATAGCAGTGTAACCATCCAGATTTCATGCTTTTAAATAGCACATGCTGTATTCAATGAATTTCAAAGACACGCTAAACCCAAATTACTGCTATCCATGGATCTTGAGAAGCTTTTATAAATGGCTGCATTACAGTGTAGTACAAAGCAGTGATTTCCATAATGCTTGTCTAATGTATAGAGCATTTTACATAGAACAGGTCCTGTTTCATCTTGAAATGCTTTTTAATTAATTCAATTCATTAATACTGCTTGTCATGGATAAACTCTTGAGACTTAACAAAAACTTTACTTCAGCAGTTGTCAACACATTTCATTAAAACATATGTTTTTGAATGCTTTCTGATAACATCACTATTCTTCATATGCAGAGTGCAGTACTTAAATGTATTAAACAGAAGAAGGGGGTTAACAAAACTCTTTGCATTGACAATGCTGCATTTGGACATGAGAAATGGGTGGGCAATCTGGGCCTCATTCTTTTCATGAGCCCCAAATTAATCAAAGTGAAACCTGCTCCTCAGTGTATGCAGAGCATTTTGTTCATAGAATCTAGAAATGGTTGGAAACAACCTTTAAAGATCATCCAGTTCCAGCTCCCAGTTCCAATGTTCTACCAGACCAGATTGCTTAAAACCTGGCCTTGAACACTTCCAGGGATGGGGCATCCACAACTTCTCAGTGAAACCTATTCCAGTGTCAAGTGAAAGGCTTTCCTGCCCATGGCAGCAGTGTCTGACTACATGATCTTCAAAGGTCCCTTCCAACACAAACCATGGCTCTACAAAGAATATAAGAATATTATTTTTCTAGAGGAAATTAAGGAAGGCTCGTTATGGACCCTGATTTAGCAGTCTGTAATTGCAGCTTGTGTTTGGACTGACCCAGGCATGTGTCTGTCATGAGGAAGAGAAATGTTCTCTTCATAATCCTACAAGTCAGCCCATTTGCTTTCAAGCTCTGCTTCCATCTCAAAATCCATTTCCCTTTCATTTTATCACCTCGGAGATTCACAATGACACAGCTGGTACTGCAGCACAGCAAAGAAAGTGCTGTTTCCTCATGCAACCAAAGTCTTGCAATCCTGGCAACAAATTCCATAGAAGCAAACCATCCAAGAGGGGGTCACAGCATAAATGACTGCTCAGGAGTTCAGAACATGTGACATTTAGACTGCAGACCTGGACAGGGGGATGCCTGATGCTCTGCATGTCATTAACCAGAGCAACACTCTGCTCCACTGAAGGAAGAGAGAAGGGGATCACGCTGGACAATGTTATGTCCTGGATCATAGACCTTCCTTCAAACAGATCAAACCTGCACTAGAACCCCTCCTGGCAATCCATGTCTGCGTCTGCTCTGCATGGAAATGCCCTGGACAAGGAACAAGACTGGAAAACTGGCCTTCTCTTGATGTATGAATTACAAAAACACCTTTATTTTAAACAACGGGGGAAAAAAAATCACGTCAGGGTTTGTTGGTTTGTTTTTTTCTTTTTGAAGGCCAAATTCTGTCCCAGGAGAGATTTGTTAAATGGCTGAATAATGCAAAATATTGAAAACTCTATAACATTTCCACTGATTATTTAGTGTGTCCTGCTTACATCCCAGGCCTTGCTGTCAATCTGTATTTCAAGACACTTTTCTGTCTTGCTGGCTACGATCTCTAATGCTTTTTAATGCCGTCTCCTGTGTGTGTTTTGTGTAGTGGAATACTTTACAAATCAAAATGTTATTGGGGAATAAGCCTATGATCTCCTGTGTAACATTTCCTGGCTCTACTGCACACACATCTATTGTTCGATATTGAATTGGTCCCAAGAAGCACCAGAGCATGTGAAAGCTGCTATGAATTTTGCAAAGTGGCTTCAGGGCAGTAGAGCACGTCAGAGCACGTCAGAAGAATAAAGTGCAAAATCTGAAAGTCCAAATTTAGGAGTCTCAGTCAATATTGAAGACTAAGCAAATGCCCTTGGTAATAGGTTTTGTCCTTTTATCTTGTGACATTCCTAATACAGTTGAAAGGAGAATGCTTAGCCAGGATACAAAATAAACTCAATTATTAATATGTTTATGTGTAATTAAACTGCTAGATTTTACTTAATACTACATGTGATTAATTTTGTCAGTCCCTTCCCCCCCTGCACAGTTGTTGCACTCCCCTTCTATTCACGGGTTTTTACCTCTCTTACAGTGTGACTTCTATTTAGTCCTCGGGGAACTGGGGTGTTTTGGAAGGTGGAATGCATTTCTATTTGAGCCAGCTCAGTTGTGATCACTCTGTCGAATTTGTTCAGCATTTTTCCATAGAGACATCAAACCAAAACTGCCCAAATGGGCCCATTCCACTGAAAGAAGACTGAGTAAACACGCTTTTATCACTGCTAATCTACAAAATTCCCTTCCAAAATTCCAACAGAGATTTCAATAAACTGTCACACAGGTGCTTTCCAGAGGCTGCCCTGGTCACTGGGCTCCTCTGGCCAGCTGGTGTTTGGCCAACGTGCCAAGGGACAAACGTGCCATTGTTCCTGGCATCCCCTCCCTTTGTTGTGAATGAGATCCTCTTCACACTCTCAGAACAAGCAGGATCCTTTTCTACATAGAACTGCTTTTTGCTTGTTTTCTCCTTCCAAAGCCACAGTGTTCTATGAGACTAAATCGAACATTTGATTAAGCTGAATTAATTGTATGCTTGTATTAATAATACTGTATTAAAAATTTATAAAGAAAACACTATGCTTAAGTATATACAGTAAGTTTCTGGTTTTCACATTTTTTGGTGAGGAAAAATTACCTGTGTCATCCCCATCCATTTAAGGTCTGTACAAAACTGTAACATGTGGAAACAAAAAGTAACCAGGAATTCTTTATTTAAAATTCCCTGAAATGAACTGAAGTTGCCATGTTTACTGAGAGACAGAATTCCTCAAGGACACTGTTCAGAGAATTACACTGATAAAACAGATATGAATTATAGAGAGAAGCATATGTGTGGGGGGGAAAAGAACCTTTTATGTGTAACTAAGCACAAGAAATGGTAAAAAATAAAAACCAGTAACAAGAAACTATTTCTAAATTTGTTATGTATGCATACAGCATATAGCCTAATGCAAAGTTATATGTTGCAGTTATTTAATATCTTTCTTCAAAGGTTTTGTTAATACATCAATGACTGAACATCTAAAGGGGAAAACATATTTCTCTTTATAGTTTTAGATAATTGTCCCGGAAAAAAACCCAAACCTTTAATTACAGCTCAAATGAAGAAAGCTTGATTTGTGTGCTGTGCCCAAATGCTGAGGAGTCGGATGTAAAATATTTGTAATATTTAGGGAACCCTGAGTTTTACATAAAAGTAAACAGCATTGCCTGAAGGCACAATTTCCAGCAACACAATAAAATGTGCAGTGAATTTATGGCGGCCATCCATTAGCTCTTACCAAGGCAACGTCGCCCATATCTGTCGTCCATCATTATAATAGAGGGTTAATGCACCGAATTTACATAAAAAAGTCATATTGTCTGCATGAATTATTTACACTCTCAGCTGTTTTTACAGCTTGGTTTCAAGCTGGATTCTGGGAGAGATTCAGCCAGTAAATTACTCTGTGGAGACCTAACTGTATAACTACAAACAGAGCCTGCAAAGAAAAGAAAAGGGGAATGTACAAGGCAGTGGTTGGAAGGGGAGAATGAGCTGTGGCTTTTCTTATACTTGCACAGGAAGAAAAGGAGGGCAGGGAAGCTCACCCGAAAAGTTCTGTGCATGCAACTGTGCATTAGCATCTCCTCACAGCTGCACACATCGATGTGATTCTGCTGGAGATATGTTTAATTCCCAGGCATAAATTCACAGATCAGCACATTCTGCCTTTGCAAAATGATATGCTGCTGAAAAAAAGCACATCTCACACAACATCCTCCCCCATCCCCATCCCAATCTATTTACTGTGCAGCAATACCAATGGGCTCAACTGGGTGTGGGTTGCCTCAGGACATGGGAGCATCAGCCCTGTCCTGCTGCAAGGACAACATCAAGTCATGCCTGTTATATTCATAGAATGATGTGGAAATTTTCTTGGTTAAGCAATGACATCCAGTAAGATCTGTACCATGATTATTTGATGGCAGCCACTAAATGTCACCTGAAACTATTAAAACTACAGGGTCACGGAGGGTTTATTATTAGTAGGAAATACACTTTCTCCTTGGAAAAAAAAATAATCTCAAGTGTTATTTTAGGACTTATTTGAAGAACCTTGTTTCCAACTCATTCTATAGTTCATCAAAGCTGGGATGGTCCAATCCAGACTTACTGAGAACTTCCACAATCTTTACCTGGCTTCTTGCTATGCTATTCCACAATAATCAAGTATCACAGTTACCATGGCAACTGACATTAACTGATACAAAGGTATTAACTCCAGTCTCTCCTCTTCAGTGTCTCATACAGGTTTGAATCCTGCTGTTCTAGATCAGGAAACACCCTCCAAACTCAGGCAGGACCGTGTCCATGGCTCTGTTAAGTGACACCTCTGCCCCCCTCCCCAGTGCCTGCCATTGCCCAGAAGAGAATCCTCCTGTGGTGTCACACTGGCCCCATAGCTCCAATAGCCATTTTCCCTCTGAGGAGTTGACAGGCAGGCTTTGTGACCCAGTCATGCTCTGAGAAAGCTCTACACAACAGCATGTGGCACCACCAAATCCCAAATAGACTGGACCGGTATTGGTATTTCTTCCTCCTGATTGTTTACACCCTTTAAATATTTGTGGACTTATGCACCATGCTGCAGGTGAGCCAAGCTATACATATTTATCTCACTTAATCTTCCCTCTTAAATCAATCTTTCCAGTCAATCTCTTCACTCTCTAATTATTTTCGTTGCTCTTCTCTGAACTCCCTCCAATGTGTCAATCAATACCTTCTTGGTAATGAAGTGCTCTGTAAAGAGCACAGAATTCTAGAGGCAGCTGTGTACAGTGCAACAATGCAACCAGTATGGATTTTCAGTCTTCACAGGAAGGTTGATCTCATGGTAAGGGCACCAGACCAGGGTTTTGAAGACCTGGGCTCATGTTCTTACTCTGAGGGACTCTTTGTGTGACTTTGGGCTAGTAATTCAGTCTCTTCTTTAGTTAGCATCTATAAACACTGTATTGTCTGGAACACACAAGCAATGAAATCAGATGGTATGTGTGGCAGAATAAGGATGTGGCTGTGTAGATAGGAAATCCAAATACTCAGCCAAACAGAAGCCTTCTAGTGCAGTTCATTCCCTATTGATATGGGAGGATGTGTGGCTGTTCCTTGGTTCAGTGCTGTTAAACACCACCAGACAGCAGTGACTTGCCACTTATTGTATATGGGACTTCCAGCATTTGTTATATGGTGACCACATCATTTTGGTTTACATTTAGATAGTCTCATTTCTTGCATATTCACTCAAATGTCAAGTCCAGTTTCTGTCGCATCTTCCACAAAAAAAAAAAAAAAAGTAATTTGAAATCCTTGAACTTCCATTTCCCAGCAGCTGAGTTGTAGATTTCCTTTACTCGGCACAGTAGGATGCAAAATAGAATCTTAACACAGCTGTGAGAACAGTCCTGAACTCCAGTACTGGGTCTGCAGTGGGCTCTGGGGGTTGCTGTGCTGCCTCAGGGCACTCCATGAGCAATAGCATGAAAAGCATCCAGTCACTGTGTGCAGGAGGACCCAATTTCCCTCATCTCTCACCCTGCACAGGTGACTCCCCAGCACAAGCACAGGAGCTGACCTGGGTTGATCACTCAGGTCTTACAGCAGTGAAAAAGCAGCACTGGACTCTCTGAAATGGTTCACTCTGTATTTTCCCACAAACTGCACAAACACTGCTTACCATGAAGCATATATAGGGATGTGTAATTAATGCAGGATTAAAACTTGTCTAACTAAATTGTTTTAAGCTTTTCTTTTACGAATCTCATGCTCTTTTCCTTTCTCTTTTAGAAGAGAGGGTTAGGAATATCAGAAAGCAAAGATGTCTGAGAATTGCAGTTATGATTCATCAAGCTTCCAGAAATGCATTATAATGTACTATAGGCTGTAAGACTAAAAATTATTCCCCATTGAAATGGTATTCACACAGCTTTTGCTGTACTGAAGCGTACATCGTAATATAATCATAATAACTAAAGTAAGTTTCCCTTGGGGATTATACCTCTGTGTGATTTAATCCTTAAATTTGTTTTGCTTTCATCCCCAGGAGAAGAGAGATTTCAGTTATAAAGTATTCTTCATAGAAATATCAGACACTGCACATGCATTCATAATCTGCACTTATATTTACAAAGCCCGGGCCAGGAGGTGAGCAGAATTGGGAGCATAAGTGTTACCATTTTGTTTAAAGAAACATGGCTTGTTTTTCAAAAAACAGAAGAGCACAGCTGGAAATGAGTCCTGCTTATCCTGGAAAGTTCCCACTGGACTCTCCCTTCATGTGACAGAGGAAATTATTTGCTTTTGAGAGAAGGCTGTCACTCAGTGTCTGAAAATGTACAGGTCAGAGAGAAAGAGTTTTTCATGATAACTAATAGAGTGTGGAATGAAGTGGAAACTTGCTATAAAAACTTAGTGAATTTCTGTGTAATTATGGGTCTTAGCTCATGTTTTAAAAGACAGTGTGGACACTTCAGAGGTTGGGTCACAGTGACTTTCTTATCATGAAATGTGAGCAGAAAAGCAGTCGTCAGCATATTGATAATGCAATTCAAAGCATGATCTATCTATTCTGTTGTTAAGACTGTTCTTAAACACAGTAGCTCTTTGCTGAGTGATTTTACCCAAGAACAGCGATTTTGCCAACATATTAATCATTATTCAGTCACCAGCACATCATGCTTTTCTTCTGAAAAAGTTTGTTTCCAACACATTTCCATAACATTAAGTGGAGTTTATGTTTTTCAGCTGACATTCAGTGTGTTCACTTTTTAAAATTAAAATTATATATTTTATATACAATACACACACAGACACACACAGACACACACACACACATATACACACTTTCAAAAAGACACTCCTAAAGCACAGACTAATCAGATCACAGCTCAAGGGTTACCTACCAATAACCTTCCCCTACAGGAAAATACAGGGAAAGTTTGCATTATGCTACAGCTTTCTCACCTTTTGGGAAAACTGCTAAAATAATTTTCTTCACGTGACAGTCCAGGGAAACTGCTCCAAGTACTAATTTGAGAAATACAATTCTTAATTAGCCACTTTCAGTAGACAGTAAACCACTAGACTCCTTTTTGAAACATCTACTAGGGAACAAAACAATGTAGTCATCTAGTGGAAATAATGAATGCCCTGCCATTTGAGCAATTTAAAAATAGCCTGAGAAAAAAAAAAAAGAGACAGAAAGACCCAGTTTGAATCATAAATGTACTATTAAAGAAGAATTACACGTGCAGCTGGTATGCATAGCCAGGTAGAGGCATCAGCTGCAGCTGATGTGTAACATATCCCAGGCAGCAGAGACTGTGTAGCACAGTTAACTTGTTTCAGATGCTGATGCCTGAGGAAAATGCAGCAGCAATGGTCACAGGATAAATGTGCTCTTGATTTTTAAAGACTCATTAGTTTATACTACACCTTCAAAATCAACAGTCACTGCCCAGCTATTCCCAGTTCTATTGTAAACAATGCCAAAGCAAAACCATTCTCGTG
Source organism: Petroica traversi (assembly GCA_025920805.1). Lineage (NCBI taxonomy): Eukaryota > Metazoa > Chordata > Aves > Passeriformes > Petroicidae > Petroica > Petroica traversi. Next base: position 2,807,920 of record JAHLSL010000112.1, on the reverse strand, counting down.
ATCTCTAAAGTCAGGACATAAAGCAACCCCCCCCCCAGCTTTGTATTCCTTTTTATTTGGATGTCTGACATCAGAAGGAGGAGCAAGCTCGAGGGCTCTGCCGTTGGTTTTGCCTCACATAAAAGTGCCCATGACTCTCCAGGTTGGATTTCAAAGCTGTGCCAAGAGCTTGTGAAGCCCTGGAAGAAGGAAGTCACAGCAGGAAAATAAGTCTTAGCTGGTTTCTCCAAGAGAGTAAATCATTTTGTGTGTGTAGGAACATCAAACCAAGCAAGTGCTTCTACTTCCTCATCGTGATGAGGTTACAGTTAAGCAAGATGGAATTTTCTGACATGAAAATCAGCTGGCAGAAAGTCAGTTGTGTACAAATATGCACGGAGTCCTCAGACCCCTGAGTGTGAGAGATGCCTTGCAGGGGAGCAGGTACCCATCCAGCCATCACAAACTCCCCGAGGGCCCTGCAGAGCTGAAAAGCTCAGACAGATGCTGCTAAAGCTTTATGGGACTTACTTAAGGGAGGCAAAGCAAAGGACAAATGCCTTCTTGGGAGAGTGCTTTAAGGTAGCTTCTTGCACAGATCACATCAGCACCCACTGGATTTACAGCAATGCATTGCAATCACTGCATGCATCATCCTTCCCTGGTTTCAGCTCACTGCCCAAGGGGTGGGATCTCACATCACCTTAAAAAGCTCTGCAGCACTGGGTTTTCATGTATTTGTCTGAGCTGTCTTAGAATTCACAGCTCAGAGGATGTGTCTGGGTTTGGAGACAACTTTAGGAGAAAAACATTTATTCCAGAGTGTTTCCTCTAAAAAAAAAGGGTTCCAAAAATCCCTCTGCACCAGTACAAAATTAATATTAGTGGATGAAAGTGAAAAATAACAACTGTTTATTACAGAATGCCCACCTGGCCTGGGAAAAAAGACAAATAAATGCTAGATATTGAACTGTCAGACTGTACCTCCCACCCCCTCCACACACACCAGAACAAAAACCAAAATGCCAGGGAAAGAAAAAAAAAACCTGAAATGGCTGAGTGTGTGGTGGGGAGAAAGATGGTGCCTTCTCCTGTCTCAGGGAGAAAAAAAAAACCAAAGATAAAAGGTTCACACAGCAGCTCAGGCAAACGGGTGGGAACCTGGTGAATCTCTGGTGTTGGTCCCCTCTCTACAGATGAACCAGGAGGGTTTGGTGTGGTTTTCTGTCCCTGGCTTGACTTTTCTGAGGTGTGGGGCGAAAATGGAGAGGCCTCTTGCCTTTCTCACCAGTCTCTGATCTTGGAGCAAAGCCAACCTGTCCAGTTCACTTCAAAAAAAGCTGCCAAAAGATTTGCTGCTGCAGCCTGTCCAGGGCCAGGGAAAGGGGAAAAAACTTCTTGCCTAAGCTAACAAAAAACCAAGCTAGCCAAACAAAAAAAAAAAGAACAAAAAACCAAAACAAAAACAAAACAAAAAACCAAGCAACCAACCAAAACCAAACAACAAACAAACAAAATCCCCCCAGAACACAAAAAAAAGCCAAGCAAAAAAAAAAAAATCCAAACCCAAACCAGACCCAGACACCTGGGGAGTGAGGCTTTGAAAAAACCTTTGGAAGAGCCCCAAGGCTCCCCCTGGACCCACCTTACAGCTACAGCAACCATTTCTGGGCATAAAGCAGATCAGGGAACAGACTCATCCCCATAAAATCACCCCAAGACAGGGTGTTGTTTGGTGATTCTGTCCCAGGGAACATATGTTTGATAACATGGATATAATGACATGGGTATCTCACACCAGGACACTGTTTTGGCTGCAAAAAACAAGCCAGGAGGAGAGGACATCGAGCCACAACTGCACAGGAGCAGCCAATGTGCCAAGAGCCTGAAACCACAGACGTGCACTGGCAGCTCTCCTGCTGGCTGGATGGATGGCAAGAGCTTTCCCCAGCTCAAAGCTGCTGCTGCTCTTTGTGGCCAAGTGACAGTGACAGCTCCCAGCTCGTGCCCAGGGACTGTCCCTCTGCCCTGGCCACTGTGTGACCACTTGCCAAGGGCCTGCAAGTCTGGAGCATCCAGAGGGCACATCCATGTCTAGAGAGGACTCAGGTGTGTGACACCAAGGAAATGTCACACTGCCAGCCAATGCTACCTTATGGTCTAAAGCAGCAGAGCAAGACTGTCAATAAGCAGCTGCCACTCTATTCAGTCTTCCTGCTTCTCTTCAGTCAACACCTATGTAGGAATTTTCAAAAAAAACCTCAAGTAAAACATTTGAGCAAACATTGCTTATCAATTTTAAACTGAAAATGCTACAGAAATGTTAAACTGAGTCACAAGTTCAAAGCAGAAATTAGGAAAGCTTTCAAATAAGTTGTGATGCAATCTTACAGTAATTTGAGGAGAAAGTTTCCTTCACACTTCTAGCATTTCTGAAATTCTTCAAGTTCAAATCAGTTTTGCCAGCACCACGCCCAGCCTGGTTTGTCTTTGTGACAAGGGTTCTCAGGTTCAACAAATACTTCAATGGAGAACTAAATCCCAGGTCTGGTTACAGCCATAGCTTTGAGGAAATTACTCTTTCTATAATAGGTTGTGGGGCTATTCCGAGGTGATGCACAGTATGAAGTTACTACACTTTAGCTGTATTATTAATAGCACAGCTCTATTGATCCCATAAAACTTTCTCTAAGTATAGGGTGATGTGAATTAATAGCTTTTACCTAGTGCTAGGGGGCATGCAGACACGCTATAAATTAGACAGGGCCTGACCCAAAGTGCTCACAAACCAGATTAGAACAAGATGCAGCAGGTGGAGGAGACGGACTCGCGGGGAGGGAGGAGGAGGAAGTGGAAAGGCAAGAGCATTACCCATGAAGAACTCTCTGCTCAGCAACAGGCAGGCACTGCCAGCTGGCAGGGATCTGCAGGCATCAAAGATGAGTCTACATAGGCCCTTAATGAAGGTTAAGGAAGTGGCTGTTTTAAGGGAGTTTCCCTAATGTATGTATAAGAAATAGCCTGTGGCTGAAGCATGTGGTGCTTGTGGGTGAAGCAGACTGGTAGGCAGCTCTGTCCTCCCAGGGGCTGGGTGCTACTGCTAGTCTACTGGGTCAACAAAATTAGTTTGTGCAGTGTAGCTGAATGTCTTCCATTCGCTCAGATACTCCTCTCTGTCTGAATTTCCACCTGGAAGAGAGTGAAATAATCTTTAGAGGTGCTAATGATGTCATTATAAAAACACACAAAAGACATCTCGGCATTTCAAGATAAATTCGAGCCAAGTGCACTGCCAACATGCCACACTCCATGGTTCCCCTTTGAAATAAATGGCTTTATGCACTTCAAAGAGGGCTTTGTTTCACTTGTTTAGCACAAGATGCAAATACCTTGTCAGACTGAGCAGCAGAGAAAATGCACTTTGCACATGGGGAGCAGAAATACCCAAGCAGACACTCAAATGAGAATGATCCCAGGTTTGGGAGGCACAGCAGGGAGGGGAGGCACTAGATGCCTTCTACCTAGTTTATTCCATTTTTAATTAAAATTATTTTCAAAATTGAATCACTTTTCAACAAGAGCAGCAGAGATATTTAGATATTTTCTGAAAGAGCTTCCCTTGCACATATAAAGCCAGAGCAGGAGAACTCAACATAGAAATGGAAGCATGGCCATGACACAGTCTTCTCAATCTAAGAGCTCACATATTTTTGCTTTACTAGAAAAGATTAATAGTTTTTTAACAATTTACACAACTGACACATGGGAGAGGCTCTTCTAATACTCCTTTGGTGACGTGTTTTTTCCCCTTCCAAGTGTTCCAGGAGAGATGACATTTTGGGGGCAGCATCTGCCCTGAACTTGGGATGAGCTACTCCAGCAGAGAACTCGTGTCCCTGCTGCTGAGAGGGTGCAGGCACTGCTCAGGCCCCTCACAGCAACTCTTGGGTAGGAAAATCTCACATCTCCTGGCCGTCCCATCTCAGTGCAGGATACAGCTGAGGTAGATCACATCAAATCTGTGCCAGAGAGATTATTTTGTCTGGCAAAAATTAACCATTACCTCAGATCTCTACAATTAGCTTAAGCAGTGAAAATTGACTGATCAGCCTGCTCATTAGCATGCCTGCCCCTCACCAGGAATCACCCTCTGAGCTGAGGTCTCAGCCTTGGCCACACAAACTGCACATGCACTTTAGTTCTGATGCTGACCAGAGCAGGGAGAGGTGGCAGGACAGACCCTTCAGAGGACACAGCACACAGGAGGCTGCTCTTCCCTGGGCTCTCCTTTGGGGTGGGTGGCTGAAAAGCAGCTGGGAGGGAAACAAGACAAAATTCACCTTCTTTCTTACTCCTCACAGGTACTAAAAAATTGTCTTCATTACAAAAAAGGAAAATGATCTTTCTGTTCTGACTCTGGACCTGTTTCAGCAGAGGTTGTCCAATTTGGGAAATACAACAGAATCATATAGTAGTGTGATAATATGGCAATATTTAGGGGAGTTACACAGTGCAGACCCTCGAGGAGAAGATGTTTTTGAATACCAGCTGGTGAACATAAAGCAGGAAAGAAAGAAAAAAATTGTACACATTTGAGCAGGGTATCCACTAACACAAAGAAGAGTTGGAGGTTGGCTTTTCCCTTTACTTGCCAGCTCTGCAGGGCATGTAGGAGAGATCAAGATCAAGACACTTCACAAATGGAAGAAGTTACGCCATCCTGAAATTGATTTACTCCTGATCTGGCACCGGTTCCAACCACCTACGTTTGTTAGGGGTCCCTCCACCACAAGGCAGCTATTTGAAATTGTTATTAACTTTCCTGAGCGAAGCAGAGTAGCTTGCAGGATTCCAAAAGTTTTAATCTGGGGCTGTCTGAAGAGAGACTGAAGGGGTTGAGGCCTTTCATCTTAAATTTAATAAGGTAGTGGCTAGGGTTGGCACTGCCTATCCTCTCTACTCTCCAGGCATTTCACTCCACACCTACAATTTACTGGAGTTGTTCAGCAGGCTTCACTTTTCCCAGGCACACAGGTGGTATAACTGAGAGGACAGAGAAAAAGAACTTGGTATTGTTTTGGAAACACTCCCAGTCCAAACAGCAGTTTCATTCCCCAGCTGCCCTCCCCATGATGTCATGGCCACTGCAAGTGCTCTGTGTCCAGAGCCTCTCAGCACCACGCCTGGGCTGCCCTCACCTCACATGCACTCAGGCTCAGGAATGTTCTAACAGAAACAACTTCCCTCCACCTGCTCAAATTTGGCACCCCTGTCACTTCTATCCCAAAACAGGACAGGGAAGCTCTCACGTGGTCCTTCCCAGACGTTATCTGGCTCAGCACAGTGATGACAGAACTGACTAAAGCTCTATTATGAAATATGGAAACATTTCAAACCTCCTGTTCCAACTTTAATGTGTGCATTATAGCTGCTGTAAGCACTCTGTTTATCCTAATAGACTTCTTTATTTATTGGTTGATCCAAAAATAAAATTATGAAAATGGTTTTAAAGGGAAAAAGATGTTTAATGTGTCTGCAGCCCTTTTCCCTGTGCTGGAAGGAAAGGACTGTGATTCTGGCACACTGTGGGAGGCTCAATAGCTGCACTTCAGTGCAGCTGCCAGAAAGGATATACTCAAGAACAGAACTAAACCTAAACATTTCACCACACTTCTTCCAGCCAAAAGCTTTCTGTACATAATCCTGTGTGGCAGGTAAATGCTGCAAGTCAAGTTCCTGAGTCTGAATCTGGTGACTTACAGTGAGCCCCCAGAAACTTCCATTTCCTATTCACTACATCCATAACCTCAGAGGATAACCCAGAGAGAAATGGGATGCAAGCCCTGCTTGGTCAAAGTATCACTTGGCAGTTGATCTGAATGAAACACAGCTTTTTTTCTTTGTTTCTTTATATAAATTTTTCAGCCCCTGGAATGGATGCTGAAAGGTGCATCAGGTGCCAGCCTGACTCAGGATCCACACTTGTCTCTTTGCCCACAGGGCAAGTAGCTTCTATGAACTATTTCTCAAAATTCACACCCTTAATTGCAATTCTAGACATTGTTGATCTTGCAATTGTTCTGAAACACAATCAGCTTAAAGTGGAATGGCTGAGACCTCAAAGTTTATTTATAAATAACGGCAGATGCGAAATTTGCATCAGAATGGTAAGAAGTTGATGCTGCTGTTGCTCATTTACTCAAAGCCATGTTGGAAGGATTTGTACAGCTGCCTAAAGACTTCTTCATTTTCTATTTCCTTTTACCTCTAAGCCAAGTCCTGGCCTAGAAAGGCAGAGGTTCCCTCAGACAGGAGAGAGCTCAGACAGGGTGAGCACAGGAGTTCCAGGTTCCAAAATGGAACCTCCTGTCAGGAGGCTGAGGCCAGTTGCAGGCTTGTCAAGTGATGCTCACTGCAGCAGTAGGTAATTTATGAATATTTGGCTCCCTGATGTGTATTTCTTGAATAAATAAGGTTGTGGTCTGTGTCAGTGAGGGAAAAAAAAAAAAAAAAAGGAAAGGGAAAGTTCCTACTGTATATTCTGAAAGATAGCATGACCTTGAGGACAATTTATTTCAAGAGGAAAAGCACAGCAAGGCTTCTCACAGAGTGCTCAAAGAAGCAGCCCCTGCTTGTTCCCCAAATATATTCAGAACAGAGGCAAACACCTCTCACTGCAATTCAAGGCTGCCTGAGTTTTCACCTGTAGATAGGCAGATAAACTTATATCATCAGCTTCCAGCTTTCTGTGGGCTGGAATGTCAGCAGCAGCTACAGTGATTTAGTGCAGCAGCTCCAAATGGATTAAATCAGAGTCATTTGAATTTTACCCAGGCTTGTCATATAAATCTCAGAAACCACTGTCTTGCATAAAAACTTCCTCTCGATACTCCTGAGGAGTCATGACATAAACTGAAAATTTGGTTGAAAATGAGAAACAAAGATTTTTAGCATGGAAAACAGAGGCAGCACAAACAGCACATTGGGTTGAAAATCTCACTTGCTTTATGGTAGCATTTTTTTGTACTTTATGAAGTATATTTTTCCCATTTTTGATATATTATCATGCATCTTTGTGTGTATTTTTTTTAAATGAAGTTGGTTTTAATTTGAGTGATTTCCACTCAAATGGAATATTCTTCAAATATTCTACTCTTCAAAAATAATATTACTACATAACAATTTGGAATATTTCAGTAAGTACAATACCACTACAATGGTTCCTATGTGCACAATCAAATATCTTTTCTGTTTAAGAACTTCCTTTTAAGAATGGCAGAGCAAAAAGAAATTTGCTACTGACTTCACTGATGTCAGATTTTGGGTTCTATCTTGAGAGATACAAATGGTCTGTGATTTTATGGTCCCCAAAATTTAATTATATCCTGCATTTATTTCAGCACTGCCTGTGTAAGGATATTTGAACCAATTCAGTAAAAGGGCTGTTATTTATTTAAAAACAAATTAAAATTACTCAGAACAATATCTGATGAATGCATTTTTCTTCATCTGTGTAGGATTTAGACAGAGAGACAGAGCTATCTATGAGCTGTTCCATGTTTCTGATGATGTTACAACACCCTCTGTGGATTATATTTACTCTCTGGTCCACAAGTAAAGCTGCAATTTGCTTCACATGAGTCACAGGCATCATTCCTGATCCCAGCTCTCTGTATGCTACTGGACATCGAAGGATTCCAGGTCCAAATGCTTCCTAAAAAGGCATTTTAGCTTCACTTTTGCAAGTATTGAACATGTACTAAAGATCTTTTTTAATGTAAAAATCCATACTCACAAAAGGACTGCAAAAACTTTATAAATGTAAGTCAAATACTGAAAAAGCCCCATTTTTTTTTCCACAGTTTTCTGTGACTTTTTCCCCAGCAGCATTTACTCAACTTCCCATTTTTTAGTGAAAAATCTCAATAAAATAAAATAAATAAAATAAATAAAATTTAAAAATAAAAAAATTAAATAAATAAATAACTAAAAATAAAATATCTTTTTGCTTAGTTAATTCTACAGTTTGCTCACTCTTGTATTCAGACAGGTCGCTGCTGCTGCTGCTACCTTTCAGGAATGTGTGAGAGCATTCCAGGATTCATTTCTGCTGACTTTTCCATCAGGAGCAAGCAGGACAGCAGCTCCTCACAGCAAGCCCATGCTCTGTCTGTCACAGGCTGAGCAGGCACTGATGCCAAGATCCTCACAAAAACCAGGGGAAGCAGCAACCACCTCACACTGACCCTGCAGGGGAGCACAGGGAGCAGCAGACCCCACAACAGAGATAGAAATGAGCCAAGCCACAAACCCATTCCTTGTTAAGTGCTCTCCCCAGGCAGAACCTTTTCAGCTTGGACATGGGACAAAGCCTGAGTAAGCACAGTCTGCCAGAGATTGGTGGAACTACTGTGTCACACATGCAGGCTGGACCCACTCACTGCCACTTCAGTGTGGGGTTTTCTTCTGAATCCTATCACACATCAACAGGGCTAAAAAGGGTTAACAGCAGCTCACAGCACAGCTTAGCCAGGCTGAGGATAAAGAAGCTGCTAAATGCAGTTGCTTTTATTTCAATGAGACCAACTGGGGAGAAGAAACTCAGGTGTGGACTTGACTTAATGTCATGGAGAAGGCAAGTCCTCAGCAAAAGGATGCTCAGGTGAAGGTGTTTCCCTTTTGTCACTCCTTCCAGAAGGCTGTTCAGAGGCTCCCTGCACTGAGACTGACTTCAGCAGGTCAGCAATGCAGTGACAACATCAAGTGTCTGCCTGTAGTGCACACACACTGGAATGGTCATGTACTCCCCTTTGGTTTTTGAGGTGGACATGACAGGACCTGGAGGAGATACTCATCTGTCTGCCTAACAATCAGAAATACCTTATAAAATATGCCTGAAATTAATCCATTGTGAAAGTGAGAAGGGAAAACATAAATACGCTCATTAATTCATGTGTACATACACCAAACTTTACATAACATATGGAATAGTTGGAAAGATGCCTGCAGGTCTAATTGCATTTCTGTGTGAAGAGCATTTACACTCTCTCATCTCTGCTTTCTCCATTCATTTTAGTAATTACATGTAGAGAAGCAGTTAACACACTTGTAATTAAAACCAGCAGTGAAGGATTTTTAGGTGTTTTAATAGAAGAGAATTGACACAGAAAGCAAGCAGAGTCAGGAGGAGTGGATTACTCCAGTCATATAAAACCATGCAAGCCCCAGGAGGAGCCTGTGCTGGAGTGCCCACAAGGTGCTCATGAAGACATGGATGTGTGCAGGCAATGGCAATAAGTCCAGATTGTGCACACTCTCCACATTCAGTGTTTTCTAAAAAGTATTTGATAACAAGACCTGGAACTGGGTTTTGCTCCTGGAAACCTCTTGTTTCTGATCACCAAACTCAGGATTTAAAACAGTTGCTTCATACAATCTATGTTGCTTCATATTTTTATCCATTTCATTTGGCATTTTATTGGCAAAGGCTGTAACAGTTATTTCAGTTTGGTGAGTGGGGTTCCTGTGAAACTCCAGATATTTTCATTTGTGTGATGAATATTCATGACTCAAGCAATCTGAACCAAACTTCCCTTCCCTTCCCTTCCCTTCCCTTCCCTTCCCTTCCCTTCCCTTCCCTGCACAATGTTATATGTGATGTGCAAATAATACTCTCTCAGAATCCCGGAATATTCTGAATTCTCTTTCATTTTAAAATGAAAACCAGACAATGTCTAAGCTTAATCTGGGAGGTCCTGAAGTGACCAAAGGATGGCATGGTTGCAGCCCAAGTGTCAGCCACTCACACAAGGACCAGTCTGATGGCAGAAAGTGGGAACAGTAATTGAGTAGTCAAATCTTTCCCTGGGAGCTTTCACCTCAATGTAGTCCAGAAACTTTTATAAATGTGTTTTCTCTGGCAATTTACAAAAAAACCCAACGAGCCAAGTTGTACTTCCAGGCTTTTTGTATGGCTGTCTGAGCAGCTTTGCAGCTTCCTGGAAACTAAACAGGCAAGGAAAGACCTAAATCCTATTAACACTCAGTATTCTCTTAGCAAGAAAGGAAGCATTCATTTCAGAAGAGACATACTTGACCAATACATGACCAGGACCATGGTAAGACATTAAGATTTGGGCTTATTTCTCATTATTCTATGCTGATTTGATTGGTAATAAATGAAACTGAGCGCCCCAAGTTGAATCTGTTTTACCTATGACAGTAATTGCTGAGCAATCTCTTCCTGTCCTTATCTTGACTCAGGAGCTCTTCATTACACATTATGTTGTTTCTCCCCTACCCAGCTGAGGAGGAGAATGATGGAGTGGCTTTGATGGGCATCCTGGCATCCAACCAGGTTCAATCCATCACAATAGTTAGCAATTTTAGAAAGAAAAACCAAACCAAAACCAACTGACAAAAAAAAAAAAAAAAAAAGAAAGAAAGAAAAGAGCAAGACAGAGAGAAAATGGAGGAAAAAATGAAGAGCTGTGATAGCTCTGATTACTTGTTTTGGTGCAGTGGAAACAAGTGCCCCATGGCTCTGAGTGCAGCCTGACGCTGCCATTGGCGCCTGCTCTGCTCACATGCAGCCGTACACGTAGGGGCAGGCAGCAGATTTTCCAGAGCTCATCCATCCCAGATGCCAGCAGCCAGCTCTCAGCAGATTCCCAGATAGGGCCATGGAAAACCAGGTTCAGCTCAGCAGCCCTCACACATCCCAGCAGGGCTGAGGGCAGCCTGCCTGCTCTGAGCAGCCTTGCATCTCCTGATCAAGGTGTCTCCTCTCTTCCACCCCGTCCTGGCTGCCACAATCAGCCACTCACCCCACGGGGGAAAGGGGACACAGAATTTCTGGGAGGAGAGTGGCCTGAGGGCAGCACTGAAAGGAAGGAAGGGAGGGAAGGAAATGTCCTCAATGGGAACTGAACCTCGCTGGCTTGCACTGCAGAGCTGCCTTCTGTCACCAGCCCTCAGCTGTGGGCCTGGACAGGTGGAGTGTTGGGAACAAAGGTGCTGGGTGCCCTGAGAGCCCTGCAGTTTCCAACACCTTCTTGGTCATGGGTGGACAATCTGTGTGCACCAACTCACAGTGCATGTGGGCCCCAGGCCCCCACAGCTCCCTGGCCTCAGGAACCTCTGCTGTGCTATGACAATACAGCTGCTGCTAAAAGAGAAGTCATGTAAGAGTAGAGGACAGAGAAGAGCTCTGCCCAAGGCAGCACGAAAATCAGCAATAGCAGGTCTCTCTCATGAGTTTCTCCAGTGCACCCTCCCCCTCCCAGGAGACACATCAAAGGCAGATGAGGAGATCAGGCCGCAGCAGCGAGCCTGCTGGAGCCCGCTTGCTCAGCACAGCAAAATTAATTAAGAGGGTGGGAGAAAGAGCCAATCCGAGTCTGATTCTGTCAGGGAGCATGGCACTGACAAACGGGGAATGCTAATTCAGGAGTTTTTCATTTCTTTCACACCTGCCAAGGAGGGAAATGGGAGCATGATTCAGATTTGGAAGACACTGGATTTGGATACCCCGACACGTCACATGATACCACATCTACCACCACTTCCTTTAGAGCTACAAGAACAGCCCAAAAGAACCTCAGCCCCTGTGTATAGGCTTTAAAGAAAGCACATCAGGGTTTTGGTTACTGCTCTTTCAGAGAACAAAGCAAAGGTGAGGCCTCATACAGAACAGGAGAAGCCACAAACTGGGACCTCTCCCCCTGCTATCACTGAGCATCTTACTAGGACAAGATAGGCATAACCAACCAACAACGCAGGAGAAATTAATTCAATTGTAGTTGACACAGTAAGCACTAAGACATTAATACTGCTTTTCTATCTACTCAACAGTACAGGGTTGGAGATGTGAGACCCAAATTAGGAGGAAATAAAAAAATAGGAAACGGAAAACTCTTAAAATGCAGGATTTCCAGGCATTCAGGTACTGTAGTAGGGGGTCCCTAGAAATGCTCATAAATTAATTAGATTAAAGATGTACAGCCCTCACTCCAGGGGTAGTGTTGCTCTTTTTTCTCCATTTCTTGTTCATAATTCAAACAGGAGATGAAGCATCTGAGCCAAATTTGGGACTAATAATTTCTAAATAAAAGATAAATATGTCGAGGTTTCATAAATACAAAGAAGAGCATGACATTATAAATAACTTTTAATATCTGTGTTATTGTAAAGTTTATTTTTTCATGCTCATGCCCTTTGCAGTTGCTCCTATACATTATGTATTCAGGTGCATTTAAAAATTCCTTGGAAAAGAGACTTTCTCTGTGCAAGAAGAGCTCCTGAACATTTATGGAGTGCTCTGCAGCCATGAGGCAGAGCTCCACTGAGTCAATTGCCTGTGAACATTTAGGAAACAGCCACTGTGCTGCATCTACTCTGAGTGGGATTTTTGGGCCACATGAGAGGTGCATTAATCTGTGTGTTCCCTTCTTTAATTCCTGATCATGGACATTCCAATCACAGCTCTCAAAACTACTCCATGCAGTAGAAGTAGTCTGAAGAGCTCCATGATATCTTTTAAACTGATGTCCAAAGATGTGTAAGAATGATATTCCAGCAGCTGATAGGTGTGGATGACCAGGCACAGAGGCACAGCCCAAGAAATTGGCCCTCTAGTGCAGCACTTTCTAGGAGCAGGTGAATGACTATCAGGCTACATCTGCCCAGTAGTTAAGCAAAGTAGTGCCTGTTTCATCTACAGTATAAAAGGTGCTTTGTTCAAGTCAAATAGAATCACATATCAGCAACGTACATTAATAACTGATAACATAAATATCCACTGCATTTAATATTATCAAACTAATTATGTGTTGGTTTGCCAGGAATAAAGGTGAGTTTAAAAATCCAAGATGACATGATTACCACTGAGTAAGACATTCTTGCTCATCCTGAACACACACTAAAAGCAGAGGTGACTGAGACAAGTCACCAGGCTGGAAGCCAACCTTATTTCATGCACTGAAATTGTGATGAAAATTCTAATGAACCCATCTTGACAAGCCAAAGCAGTGCTGCTCTGGCCAGATGTCTCCAGCTCACTCAGAGGGAGATGTGAAAGTATTAACTTGTTGAAGTTAATGCACACTCAGTGCACACAGCATGTATTCCTCCTAAAGCTGGCATAGCAAAAAATGTTGACTGCCATAAAAATTTTGCAGTCCAGATGCAAAAGAAAAAAAAATTACTTGCCACCCTTACTGTAATGGTACTGAATAAAGAGCTTATTCAACACATGGACCTGCCTCACTCAGGCAGAGAAGTTCTCTGAGCCTCAACACTGCATGTACCAACCTCTGTGAGAGAGCTGGTGTTAAATGGGGTCAGAGCTACATTTGCTCTGGGGAGAAGAAAGGCTCACTTTGAAGACAGGCTGGTTACCCTGTTTTTCTTCCTACACCACAGCTTTCAAATTGCAGCTAGAACTTGAAGGGAGTTGTTCCCACAAGCTCTCCAGCCCAATGTCTCCACCCAAGAGGCTTGAGTAAATAGCAGAAGCTCTGGATATGAATCAGATGGAAAAGATTCATCCCTCTCTGCTAGGTCTGAGTTCAAAGGCACCCATGGCTGAAAAGCTAAATCAAGATCCCTATCTGTGTGTGAGGGCAGGCTGGAGCGTTCAGTGCCAGTGAACTGCTCACCCTGCCATGCTCTCATGCAGTGTAGCAGGTTGTATGTACCATTCCACACAACACTGACAGAGGTGGGGAGCTCTGATTGTTTTGGGATCCTTTCTTTCCTCTGTTTCCTGTCCTTCAGCTTCCTCTAGCTGAAAACCTTGCATCTGGCCTCTCAGGATCAGTACTCAGCCTCACAGCCAGAGGAAGACCACAGATGACATTGAATGTATGACAGAGCAGAGTGCTCAGCCCCAGCTCCATGGCAGACCTCCTCCTCCTCCTCGTTGTACCAGACACAGAGCAAGCTCTCACCAGGAACAGTGTGCGTGATCCATTCCTCCTATGCACACATCAGACCTGGCTTCTGCCACATGACATTCTGCTCCAACACAGAGGTCACCTCAGTGCTGCTGTTGGACCCTGAGCAGGTACAGCCCATGCTGCAAACACAGCTTGCTGCATTACACCTGTGGAGAGCACATCATGCCACGGCTAAATCATGTATAAATGGCCACAAATGAGAGATGAAAGGGATGGGCAAGGATGTGACAATAAACAATGGAGTGACTCAGTGTCAGCGACTGGATGAGAGCACAGGTGCCTCAGAGGACCTACTGACCAGTGACAGGTCTGTTCACGTGTGACATTTGCACGGGTCACAGCATCCCTGTCTGTGGTCCCTGGAATGTGCAGGCACTGCCCTAACTCCTCACCAGCACAAGTACCCCACTGGTGAGCTGATGCTGGAATACAGCTGGAGCCCACAGCTAGGGTGTGCCTGTACCTCCCTCTGTGAAGTTGTCGGGTTTATTATCTGTAAAACAGAACACCTGGGAAGATGAGCCAAATGGTATTAGATATAATCAGATACTTTCTGTCTTCAGGTGCCACCCATGTGCACACCTTCGCTACCAGCTGTGGAGTGAACCTGCTAACAATTCTATTAATAACGAGCAGTATAAGTAGGTGAACTGGATGAACTTGTGTGAGAGCAAAACCCCAGAGGTAGATTGGTTGCTCTGTTCAAAGCAAACAGATAACTATCCCAGGCTTCAGGCAACTCTCCCCCTTTCCCACCTCCTCCTTTGGGGCATCTCCAGACATGTCCAGGGTGGTGCAGCCTGTAAAACAGACATTTAATTGGTGATGTATAAAATTAAAAAAGGGATCACAAAGCCACCAATGACCCTGTGAAACGCCAAGTGCCAGGACTTCCTCTGAGGACTCTCTTTTGTATTCACCTTCACTGTGCCTGCCACTGTTGGTACACAAAAGTCAAACTGTTTGTTCCTCAGAGGGTTGGGTTCTCAGCTGTCTGAAGGGCCAAGCTACCTGCAGTACCACTGCCAGCTGCCTGTGGAATCACGGGCAGGGACTGGCTTCAGCTGAGCACAAAGCAGCAAATGCCTACAACACACAGGCACCTTACAGGCAGAGCCCAGCACTGACCACAGGAGAACACCACAGGAACCCATTGCCAAGTGTCTGCTGATCCTGGAGCTCTTTCACTACTGATGCAACACCTGAGTTGTGTCAGGGCTGGGAAGAGCAAGAGACAAACTCTGGATTGTAGAATTGGGAGTCAGGGACTCTTCCATCAGCTGGCAGGTTGAACAATGGAGATGGGAGGCTCTTGGACACACATTTTTGTACCCTTGACAACACTAAAAATCGGATGCTTTGGGGGTTATAATTGTCAAGGGGCCACATTTCAGCATCAGTGTGATGAGTAGGGCAAGGAGGATGCTGAGCTGGCACAGAGACGTGTCAGTAGGGCTGACCCACCTCAGTCCTCACACACCCCTTATATTGCTATAGCTGGAAACAGCACTCATACTGATTCTTCCACCTATACCAAACTCATCAAATCAGCATCCCTTCTCAGTCCAGGGTTTAAATTTCCCTCTTGTCAGGAAATGAAAGCTCTGGGCTCCACTTCAGTGTTGTCCTGATTGCACCATTACATCACAACTCAGAGCTCTGACCTAAATGGTGCCATGGTCCTGTCCTATGGTGGGTTTGGCAGTGTTCAGGAAAAAGAATTCTTTGTTTCTGTGCACCAAAAAAATGTGGAAGGCATGTGTGATTCTTCGTGTGAGGATATGATTCACGGATGGCATCTTTTATAAACACATCATGTCCTCCACCTAAAGGTGCTATGTGCTCCAAAAGAGCCAAATATATTAGCATTCTTTAACCATAACTTTTGAAGTCGACATTTGACTACTTTTGCATTTCTTCTTGGTTGTAGTTAGACAACTCCTAATTCTATGGGGAAAGCAAAGACTATAAAATGCCAGAGCTTCACTCTGCTGAAATAACATTAGTGAAATATCAAGTCCTTTATGATGTCATGAGGGATTCCTTAATATGACTATAGCCTCCTAATGACATCATAAAAAACAACTGCAGCATCAGAAAACAGCCAAGGGTCATCAATCAGCCCATCCTCTCTCCTACTCACCAGGGGCAGCAGCCCAGCTTGCTCCTATCTGCTTTTTATGAGCAGTGCTGTCCTCTGAATAGCACACAGAGAAGAGAATAATAATCATACAAATATCAGGGAGAGCGGTCAATCATCACCTGAAATGTTCAGTACACCTGAGGGAAATTCGGGTGCTGCAGCCTGAAGAGTCTGCAAGTTTAGTATGTAGAAGAGACAACATTCTTGCCTTAGAGGTGACCTGGCATTCTCTGGGCAACAGGCAACACTAGTTGGTAACTCAGACTTTTTCAAAATGGGGGACAATGGGGCTGAAGAATAAATTCTGTGGTTGTTCTCTTTATCCTCTAGCTGTAAGCAAAAGCTTTTCCCATGTTCCCAGGTAGCCAGCTGCATGTTCCATAGTGCAATGACCACACTGAGAGAGTTTGCATCTTCCTTTTGAAATGGGTGATGGTCCAAATGAGACAGAGGGACAGCCAAACCTCCTCTGCTTTTGAAAACACAATGCCTCAGAGTTAGAGCCGCATTATACTCTTTTAGGAACACTTGGGAGTTTTCCAAACTCTCATTGAAAACGCCCATGTAATGAGGCAGATACTGTGGTTTTGAGGGTCTTGGAGGGTGTTTAAAATGGAGCTTCTGCCAGCAGAGTGCTGACCAAGGAAGGGATTTTTTCTCAGGTAAGATCTGTCTCCTTACCTTGTTCCTCACAATTTTACAAATCTTTATGCAGTGAACTCCCGAGGCTGTTGGCAGGGTACTTCCCAGTGGGCTGTAGAAAATCCCCACCTTTTGAGGTACTGGGAAGAGGAATTTGTCACAGCTCTAAAATTTACTGAACCTGGAGATTGTATCTTGGCAGAACAGTGGGAGTGCCCTTGAGCTCTCAGTGGCTCTGACCCCTTTCAAGGGCACATGGGCTAGAGCCATCTCCAGTTCTGTGTTTTACCTGCTCCCCTCTCTAAGCAGGTGTGGGGAGAAGTCTGTTTTCACAGATGATTTCTCATATGAAAGTTGTGTTTGATTTCAGGGTTCCAGTGTCTCTAGCCAGCCTAGGGAGCAGCTCACAGCACCCTTCTCCCATCCTTTCCACACCCTGCAGTTGATGCAGAAAGCAGCTCAAAAACTGGACACTCTGGGCCAATAGTAATGAAAATTCCTGGGCAAGGGAGCAGCAACCCCACTGCCTTTTCCTGGGCTTAGAAATTTCTGTTGCTCTGGGAGGTTTGTATCACCTTCCTGGCTCCTTGCAGTGCTCTCTTGGCTTCCATCTGGTGAGTCCCTGGCCATGCCAAATCCTCATCCTTGATGAATGCTGGGTCAGTCATTTCTGTGTACTGGCCAGCTAGTAGATACTAGACCACCCTCCTCTTTGACTTCTTTATTTCATAACATAAACCAATTTGTGTATTTTTTAAACACTCTTGATGAGGTTGGAGGGAGTAAGTCTCTGACACAGGTGTGCAGAATGGGATTGTGACAATGGCAGCATCGGGGACTTGGCTGGTGAATGTTCCTACCCTTGCATGGCAATTCCTGAAAACATTAAGTCCAAATTTTGCCTACAGCATCCCCCTGAGGGCAGCTGATGGTTCCAACCCACCCGCTCAGGATGTCCCACGTGGGGTTTTGCACAGTGGGCAGCAGGCCAGGCTGGCTGTGTCCCTGTTCTCTGCCCAAGCAACTGCTCTGGTCCCAAGACCCCCAGAATGTCCCAGGAGAAATGGTCTCGATGGAGCCACTGATGATGAGCTCACCACCGATTAGCCAAGGGAGGGAGGCTTTGAGAAAACCCTCAGAACAGCCCCAAGGCTCTGCCCTCTCCCCCACCAACCATTTTTGGGCATAAAGCAGATGATCAGGGAATAGATTAATCACCATAAAATCACCCCAAGACAGCTCCCTGGCCACCTTGCTCTAAGTCAGTAACTTACCACCCTGAGCTTTCTCATTACAATAGTTCTGTCTTCCTGCTCAGATAATGTTTTTATTACAGGTTGGAAAGGACTCGTTTCAGCTTCATAAGTAGAAGGAAACTAGGAAGAATCTTGACACTAATTAATCATCTAAAATCCCACTAACAATACTACAGTTTACCAGAGTTCTTCAGAAGGCAAAGAGATGTCTGAAAAAAAACAAAAGAATGTGAATAAGCCCAAGGAACCAGCTGATCCCTGACTATACATCTTGTCACTTGATTTTTTTCATGCCTTCCCATTTGCATCCTCATAGTTTCAGCCTTGTAGGACCAAAGCAACAGCCAACCCATGAAGCCTGATAAAGCCAAATACTTCCAGAACTGCTGCTGCACATTTTGGCTTCCCCAGGGTTTCTTTCAGTTTCTCTTTCTTTTGTTCCAAGCAGCAGTCCTGTCCTGAATGCTGCTGTCAGACAGTTCATTAATTTAAGGACACCAGAGCTCAAACAGATCATTTACAAGTCAGCATGGAGTACTGAGGAAGGGAGGAAACCATACTGCTGGCATCTTCGATAAGCAAGATATTCAATAATTTTAATCTCAGTGTAACCCTGCTATTTCCAGATTATATAATCCCACTCTTGAAAGGGTTATTTGAGCAGACTGTCACATTAAATAGACACATTTGCTGCATATGTTAATTGCAGTGGAAAGCTGTTAAGCAAATAAGCTTGTTTCGTCAAAATGTTATTCTTTTAGCAGGTCTGTTCCTTTCATGGATCTCCAATTCAAAAGCCATGCTCTTCTAGAATGCACATTTCAGTTTAAGGCAAAGAAATGTGTTCACTGAACTGATCAATTTTTTTATCACGCTGACTTTTGTTCAAATTTTAAGGCGTGCTGTACCACAGAAATAAATTATTTTAAACAGGTTTATTTCTACAGTAGGTTATCAATAGAAAGGTTTGAATCTATATGTAGAGAAGGGCTAACAGTGTATTTTTTAACAGATATTAGCATTAATAAATCCTGCAATGTACAGCCTGACACACCACACTCTAGTACTACCCATTTACTAAGTTGTCTTTATCACTTCAGGTAAAAAGCAACTGTGTACCATCTAAGCACAGATCATATTTATTGTTACTATTTCTTATGCAATAATATCCCCTTAACTGCATGTTATTTTTGAATAAAATCTAGGGGTTTGATCACGTATTTCTGAACCACTGAAAACAGGAATATATATTATACTCTCCTTCTAAACTCACCCATTTTAATTTCTTTAGTCAAGCGAAGCGGAGTGAAAAGAAGGAGCAGCCTGTGCAAATTGGGATGCACACAATCTTCTGACAATCACTCAGCCTGCATCTTTCTGCTGTGAAATCTGGTAGCAGCTGCCTTGCTTTACATGCAGGGAAGGAGCACCAGTGGGGGAAATAGAGAGCAGATTGGAAATGGATTGGTTCTGAAGTGGTCACTGGTCTCCCTTCAGAGAGCCAAAGGATATCAGCTTTGCACATGCAAAGCAAAACACTAATTCATGTTTCCAAGCCAAGAGACATTGTGGGGAGCTGGTGGCAATTTTAAAGGGGAAAAGGAAGTTCTAATAACCTCTGATATATTTTCAAGGGGAAAAGGAAGTTCTTCTAATAACCTCTGATTTTTGAAAAGACAAATCTGATCTTACTAAGCCAAAATTTGCACATTCAAACTCATGCCCAAATTTTAAAAATAAATAAGGAATGTGACCAAATGCACCTTCCCTAGGATTCTTCATGGGTTCAGAAAAAAAATCAGAGGTGTATTTATGTGCAGCACACATCCAGACAGGTAAGAATTTACATGGGATTCTTAGCTGTAACAGGTGCCAGAGCATTCTCAATCCACATTCACCAACTCACCAAAGTGTTGTTCCACCTGTCACCTCAGGAAAACACACTTAGTTCTGTTTTTCTGGTGAACTTTTGCATCCATGTAGTTTCATTTGCTTATCAGGATCTCTGTCACACTCATGCAGTGCTGTCAACCATATCCTGAAGGCACAGGCTTGAGGTGTTCCTGCAATTACAATTTACAGGAAAAAAAATTACTGGTGATGCATAAAATCTCAAATGTAATTCAGTCTCTCCAAGAGTAGCCAGGAAGACCATTCTGACAACAGCAACCATTCCACTAATGTCAGCAGCCCTCACTCTCATGGAGAAAAGGAGCTAAGTGAGGCCAGGTCAAATTCACATGATTATTTTTCAGAGCAGAAACACATTTAAAAAAAAGCATATGCAAGCAGTTTTAATTTCTCCTTCTGACCATTTCCCTGTATTAACAATGTACATTTCCACTTCATGTAAAAGTCAAGATAAACTGAATATAAAGAAACTACCCAAAGCAATCTCCTTTCACTAGCAATCTGCAGGAAAATGTTTTCTTTAAGTGCCTTTAAATGAACCACATTGAGAAAATAAAGAACATTATCATCTGCAAAAGCTGTGTGCCTGCTGGCCATACACTGCTTGAGTACAGTATTCATAAAAGGGAAGCATAAAACCCCCTAAACAGCTTCAGGGAGTGCTGGAGCCAAGGCACAGGGAATAAAATTGGGCTGAACTTGCAGATGAGGAAGACAGAGATAGAAGATCTATGAGCTTCAAAACCTCAGCAAGGCACATGAACAGGACAGCCCTGGGTAGGACACACACTGACCTGTGTGCCAGAAGAAAAGGCATGAGGAGATCTGAGGCTCAGTTCTGTTGAGTCTCTCTGTAGCTCATCTTTGCTCAATTAAAAGTCTTCTTCTTATAGAAAATTTGACAACCCAGATGGCTCATTCCACTGACACATCGTGAGAAACACTGTGAGGTTGTTACCCATGCTGAGCACAACCTCAGTCTACAGAGCTTCATCCCAGCTCATCTCACAGGTCTGGCCTTTCCATTACAGCCATGGATTAGGTGATGCTCCCTTGGTGTCTTTCAGTAGAACCTCAGCCAAGCTGGTCAGAGCTGGTCAGGCTTTGACTGTGGGGTTAAACTAAATGCACCTCAGGGTCTCTTAATCTGAATTATCCTGTTTTTCTGTGATTCCAAGGTGGTTGAACACAGATGTTCCAGAAGAAGAGATGGACCAATCTGTCGTGTTCCTTGCTCAAGGACAAGTTTCCTCATGAACTAAGCTAGTTAACAACTTCTATAGATAATAAGTGCTCAGTTGATGTGTTTATCACAGGTTGGAAAGGACTCATTACAACTTTATAAGTAGAAGGAAACTAGGAAGAATCTTAACACGAATCAATCATCTAAAATCCCACTAACAATACTGCAGTTTACCAGAGTTCATCAGTAGGCGAAGAGATATCTGAAAAACCAAAAGAATGTGAACAAGGGATAATGCATCTCCAGATGAGGAAAAACCCACAATGCTAAAATGTGGAAGAGTTTCTGAATATGAATTCCTGGTGAAAAATACGTTTTTATTTATAGGAATAATATGTTACACAAGCTGTATTCTTCAGACTTGTTTCCAGTGCAGCATGTGAAGCTCAGGATCATTAAAAGTTTCTGCCAGCACTGGAACATCTCCTATTGAGGCACAAAATATAAATTGGTCTGTGACAGGAGGAGAGGCAGCAGGGAGTGAGACAGACTGCTGGGTGTTTGAGCCTCCTAGATCCTGCAGCCTTCCTCTGTTCTTGATGTGTACCAGCTTTCTAAGATTTTTTTTCCTGCGACTTCATGTTAGGTTAAGCTGTTACTTGTGTTCAGAATTAAAGAAAGAAAACAGAATGACAAAACCAGAAAATATTTTATGTTCTTGTGCATGCATAGGACTGCAGAGGGTGCCAAGTCCTTTCAGGCACCAGGTGAGTGGAACTAAGGCTGAACTCTGACCTTCCTCCAAAATCTCACTTGCACAAGCCCTGCCAGCTGCTTCTGCTGTGGCTGCAAGTAAGAGGCACAATGCTCCTGCACTGCACAAAAGTTCAGAGAAACACAGCTGTATATGGTTAGACAGGATTTAAGGTCTACAAATATGTTAGACAAGTAGGTATTTTGGGGATTTTTTTTTCTCTCTGCTGCCACAAAAGGTTATTGCTGACAGCTCTATATGAGAAATTATAGTATGTGTAAGGACACCACATGAAATCTCATTGCAGCTATGATGGCAATAAAAGCAACTCTCTTTTTTTGATGGAACCTATTACACAGGATTTCAAGTCATGTCAAAAAATATTGGCAGTTTTAGATTTTCCTACTGCTCAAACTGGTATAAATCTAGCCAACATAAAGAAATCAATGTGAGAAGCAATTGTGAAAGTCTGTTTTGAGAGGGACATTTGCATGGTTCTTGTAATGCATATTCATACACCCAAACCCCTTAGTTCAGCTTCCATGGTAGGTGAAAAAATAGGACATGTGATTAGTACTGCCTTCCTTGCTTTTTACCAAGATCTTCACATGACTGAATTATGTGATCCAGAGATAACACTCCCTTCAACTCAGCTGGGAATGTCTTCTCCTTGGGAGAGCTTCCACTAGGAAGAAATGTGTGTGCTGGGGGTCAAGAGAGTCTGTCTGGGTGAGCAGGTTCTGTCTCCAGCTCATAGAACCCTTCTCTGTACTCACTTATCACCAGGTATTTCAGCTTCCCACTTCTCACTTTGTCAAGCTCTCATTTTGGGCAAATACAGCACCCACTCGACTTCACCTCAAGGCATTACTGTAGCAGAAAATAAATATTAATAACAATTAATAGTGCTTGGACACACAAAGCCAACTGTGGCCTGCCTCTGGCTGTCAGGAAGGAGTGTTGCAAATTTGCCCACAGGAACTGTAGCTGTGTAAAAGAGCCACAACCACCACACACATTTATCGACAGCACAGTCATGCAGCAGCAACCTCATCCCCTTTCCAGACTGGTAACTGCTGTCCCAGGTTTGCAAGCTGATTTATCTTCATGCACTTTGTTTTGTGTGTTTAAAAAAGGGCAAACACTCTGGTATAAAAGCTCTCTGTCAACGTATTGGTTTACATCAAACCAAAACCTCTAAATTCATGCCAAATATAAAGTCGAAATTTTTAATGGAGATGTTATTAATTGGTGCACACAAGTGAAGGCCAATGACATTTGCCCTTTATTGGTGTCAGTAATCAGTATTCACTTTAGGCAAATGGTAAAACCCTGATAAGCCTTTATTTGATTATTAGTGAATCCAGATCAAATACAGGCACTTTTTCAAAGGAGTATATAAAATTGTTGATACTGTCTGCCCTTTTCTCCCTGTAAACATTTGTCAATTCACTTGCTGTTTGCTGCTCTGTGTATACACATGCCCAAGCTAATGTTAGCTGAGGCTGCAATATAGCTGTGTTAAATAATTTTATCTGATTTGCTGGATGATGGTATTTCTAATGGAAAACAACATGGTAATTTCAGAATGTTACTGATTAGATGAAAATGATATTGCATCAAAGTTACTTCCTTAATTTATTCTGAAAAAAACAAGAAGGATTTCTCTATTAAGATGCTTAATTAAAATCTATCTCTCTCCATACAAAATCTTTACTCCAGGTCCCATATGTGATGTCTGAAAAGAACAAAGACTGATTAGCATCTTTTACACTCTGCTTTTCTTTTCGTCACTTCGACATTCATTGCAGCCCATTCCAGTCAGGTTTAGAAGGTCTGAGAGAAAGAGTAAACCTGGCACCTTTACAAGGAAGGAGACCCACCAGAGGGGCCTCTTCAGCTGGCACAGCCTGATCCTTCCCCTCTTCTCAAAGATCATAACTCAGGGTTTGATTCCCTTAGTCCTGAATCTATAAAAATCATATTTCTATAAGCTCTTTTATTGTTACCCACATAGTCAATAGTGTCATTTTCATTCATGTCATTCTGTAGGGAAGTGAGAGGAAGTGCACCAGACAGAACAGAGCTATAAATAAGATTCAGCTACTCTGTTCCAAGTGCAGATTCAACAGCATTCTTTTAAAAACCACAAAAGCACAGCTTGGGAATTAAGGGAAGTTTTCTACTTTCTGGAGTTCTGCGAGTAGCTTTCATGAGGTGGCCACCCTTTACTACTGACTTCAGTGCATAAAATATGTTTTTTCTTAAAACCAGCTCTCTGAGTTCAAACAACAGAGCAGGGTCACACTGCACAAACACGTTAGCTCCTGCTTATGAGCAAAGGAACTCAAAAAGCATGGCATTCTTACAACTAAAGATTCCACTTAGAATTTATTCTTAATATGAAAAGTCTTTAGGTTAAAGATGAAGATCTCAAGCAAATGGGTTACCATTGTTTTCTTACAGGCTTGCTGTGCAGCACAGGTGATTGCTTGCATTGCATCAAGATAATTCTGTGCAATAGCGGGGACCTTTATGGTAAAAAACCACACGTATGAAGTCCCTGGGCCATTTTGATGGACTGACAGAATGCTGCAAATGCCAGCTTTATGTAAATATTTTGGAACAAAAGTGGCCAACTGGTGCTCTGTCAGAGACATATGGGCAGCAGCTTTTATCCAGGTCCAGCAGCCTGACAATGTCACCCAAACTCAGCCACCTCTGCAGAGCAGGGGAGGTGTCTATGCCCCCCAAATACAACATCCAGGGTGGGGTTACCAAACGCTGATTTTTATCTATTTTATTTTTTTGTTTTCTTCTCTATTTTCTCCATAATATCTTCTGGCTTATATCCATGTAAAATGTTCTTGTGTGTGCAGTGAATGTGTACATATAACCTTCAGCCGCCCTGGAGAACATCCAGAGCTGAGTACTTTGTACCAGCTGAGTCACAGCCACAGCCTCACAGCAGCCAAAGCACAGGGGCAGAGGAGTAAGTTATGCACATCATTGTTCCAAACAGCAAAAAAAAAATAGGTTCCTGCAGTATGAAGCTCCTGTTGGAGCAGTTCTGTACTCTTTGGAGCAGTTCTGTACTCTTTGGAGCAGTTCTGTACTCTTTGGAGCAGTTCTGTACTCTTTGGAGCAGTTCTGTCCTCTTTGGAGCAGCACTGCACTTCCTGGCCACAAGAATACACATGGAAACACAGATACTTCCCATTCAGCCTGTAGATCACTGATACTACAGGAAAGCCTTATCAATCAGAGATGAGTTTATTTCAGACAATGTTTTCATCTCTGGGGATTCTGGTTGTGCCTTCAGTTCTTCCTGACTCTTCCACATTGAAAGTAAGTTTCCTGTGCAGGTGTTTTGGTTTTGCAGAAAATATCAGTGCCAGTGGGCATCCCCTGAGAGAATCCCCTACCAAAGGAAATAATTTTTAATACAAGACAGGAAATCACTAGCCAACTGCCCAATATGAACTTTTGTACAGCACTCTAATTAATGATTGTAAACCATAATGCAGACAGATCTGAAATACAGAGATTGTAGTTACACCTATAATAATGACGACTTCCAGTAAATATTGCAGAATAAACAGAAATCTTTCCCAAAAAGCATCCTTAGTCTGCAAAAAGAATCACAACTTGAGTCCACCTCAGGGAGGTGAGTAGATGTTTAAACCCTTCTTAGATTCCTGCCTTGCTCCACATACCCAAACACAGCCACTCCTTTGCCAATCCAGCCACCACCTGATTCCTTCTTTTCACCACACTGGCAGAGGAGATGAATAGTTAATGGTAGTGGTAGGTCCAACTATCTCTAGGAGATAATTATGCTGTTACTTGCACCCTAAGTCTGTATACTTTTTCTATGCAACAATCAAATATTAATTCAAGAAACTAGCATGAGTAGCTGCCTAAGGCAATGAGCAGTGATGTTCCTATTACCATGTTTCATGCAAAAACGATTAGGAGAAAGGAATTTGAAGAACATGACTCTGCATAAAAGCCCATTTCTGACTGCTGAATGTCTGCTTTTCTGACTTTAAAACTGCCCTGTTTTGACAAAACCTACAAGCAGTATGCAAAACACTTGTGAAAGAGGAAGCCCAATTAGACTTGATAGACTGAGAAAACGAAATGGGGCAGAGCCAAGAGCCTCTCTCACCCCCAGTACTGCACAACTGGTTATTTAGCAGAAACTTTGTTGCCTTGTGCTGATAAAAAAACGTTCTGGTTATTTTATTTTTTTTTTACAGTAAAACCATTAGAAATTATGCCATGACTAGAAATTTAGACAGCAGTTAATGTTCAATGATTCTGAATTTTAATATTTTACCTATTGGCTCATTTAGGGAAACTATTAATTGTAGTTCAAGCCCAAGATATTAAAAGCAGTATACAGACTTAAAGATTTTTCCATGCCAATTAGAAATAATTTCTAGCTGTGCTTCAATGAATAGGCTTTTACCTTTGGTTACACTGGGAAATCACTTTTCCCCTGTAGCACAGGACATCTGCACAGATTTGTTTCCCATTATCTTTAATGGCATTGGCAAATACAGAGTTTGTACATTTCTGCTAAATATATCTGCAGTCGTTGGACTGCCAGTTTCTAAGATAATTACAATTTTAACTGTTCAGTTAACCCAAAGTTACAATTCAATCAACGTGCTAGTAGAATATTCAAAGCAGGTGCCACCTTATCATTCACACTGCACTTGAAAGTTTGTTTTCATTCTGGTTTTCCTTTCTCCAGCCCTGATGTGAAACCTCACTATTTCTGGGCCAAGTGGATGGTGAAGCTGCACAGGACTCCTGAGAGGACTCCTCTGCCTCCTCTGCTGGGAGCAGCAGAGCTGAGCTGGGAATGCTGAATCTTCAGCAGTTGATAAAGCCAAGGAAAGATTATTCTAGGAGGACAGGCAGGCTTCTATGATATTACAAATCAATTTTGCATTTAGAGTTTTGCATTGCTTTTATAAAACTGTCTGTCTTCTTCACCAAAGCTGAGCAGAGCCGTGGGCACTGTTCCACGTGAGTGTCTGAGATGCAGGAGGGGATGGTTTGGTTAATCCACAACAAAAGGAGACAGGGATTTCCTGTTAAGGATGACCAGAACTGCAGTACTCACAATGCTACTCCAGGATTCCCAGCATTGCCCATGGGCTTTCATTTCTCCTCATCTGGCATTTGAAAGCAAGAGAGCAGAAAGGCAAATCTACCTTCAGGTGCCAAGCAAAGAATTCTGAGGCAAAGCTGTAAATACTTGCTCTGGAACAACTCCTCAGAGCTCCATGTTTCTTCCAATACCAGTAAGGGATTTTTTTCTTCTTGATTGCTTTTTGCAACTGAATTTACCAAATAGGAGTTTCCTCAAATGATTCTTCCAACTAATGTGATAGAAAAATAACCTTGTTATATTTATTGACAGAGCATTGAAATAAATATTATAGGTCTAGAGGGAATGTTTCAGGTAATTGATCTTTTTTTTAGGAAATAACAAAGGCTCTGTATTCTTCTTGGCATATTATGCTGGGAATAATCTGAAAAACTTTCTTATGCTGTACAAAGATCACTCAGAAACAACCTCTTCAAGTCCCCAAGGAGCAGGCACCTTTTTGAATAAATCTCATCTTAAGCAAACAAGCAATTTGCAATTTTAAATGTTTGCAGGATCCTCCTTCTGTGCTTGTTCAGGAATTTTAAAGAAACCTGTTCATGCTTTTATCTGCAGCAGCGAGAAGATGTGAAGTCTGGGGGCAAGTAATTTGTTTCTTAGGGGATGGGTATGGCTTAGAATCAGCTACTGGTAGTTCAGTACCTCCACTGAATTTTTCAGAATCCTTCACTACCAGCCCAGTAAGCTGCTTTTACTGAGGCTTGTAGCCAGAAACCCCCTGGCCCCTCCTCATGCTCATAGCTCTGCTCTGGAACCTTCCTTTATTTGGCAGAGAACTCTATGAATGATAAATAAACTAAAATACTTTGCAAGCTAAGGAGGAGAAGGATACAACAGAAAACTGCTGAGAAGACTTGATTTTAGGGGAAGAAGTTATTTTAAAAATTATGTATTGGTCTGAAGGAAAAATATGAAGCTGAGCAGAATTTTGCTCAATTTTGCTAAGTGTGGTGCTTGGTATGAAAAAGCTTTTCACACATAAGGCAACACTCAGATGCTTAAATGAGCCTCTCACTTCAGCAGCAAAAATCCATGAGCTACCACTCACAAATAGCCAAATGGCCTCCTCTGCAAGATTTACAGGCAACACACAGGTACTCAGTCAGATAACTTCCTAGGGCAGGTTTTCTGACTTCCTGAAGACAATTATTTGAAATAATATGAGATGATAAATGCAAATGTATTTCAGTGCAGTGCCACAAAGCTCCCCAAAACACTGTCACTTCCATTATCCACACAGCCTGTGAGGACACAATGAGGACATAAAAATACACTAATTTTTTTAGAGGTTTTAAAACCTGAAATGAGACCTTGGAAGAGAAACAAACAGAAAAAAACCCTCACCCAAACAAACGAAGGACATTACAGTTCCAGGGTACAGCACAAGTGAAAGCACACGGCAGAAATGCTCCAAGCTGCATCTCAATTTTATTTATCTTAAGGGTCCCTCTCCAAGTCAAAAGCATTGCTGAAACTGTGAGGAAGCTTTCTGGGATAAGAAGACCAATGTCTGATTTGACCAGAGAGAGGATGTGATTACACTCCTCCCAAGCACCCAGCATGAAGCTCAGCTGCACATGGCTCCCAGCTACAGAGCACTCAAAGTAACCTATTCCTTGCCAGGGGTTATGTCCAATCTCTTTTCTGTGGACATTATGTACAGAGACTTTGCATGCTACTGAAAAAAGGATATGTGAAGCCTTCTGGATAGTATTTGTTCATGAAGAGCTACAATTCTTTTCAGCTCTGTTCACTGTTAGAGTTTTACTTTCTTGTTGAGCATGCAGACGCAGAATTCCTGCTATAAAGAATTGCTTTATACAAATAACCATTTCTGCACAGCATTATTGTGTTTTGACTAACTTTGGGGAGCATTTATGACTGTGTTATACCTAAATCGAGCCAATGTTTTTGATGCATTTTTTCCTACTGTCATTGTACACTTATTGAAAAGAGTGAACATTTGTGAAGAAAGGAAAACAAAAACCATCTTAAATTGGCAAGGCTGGCCATCATTTGGTTCTTGATTGCCAACGAACTGCCCTCATTGGAGAAGCAAACAATATTCTCAAAGATTTTTGAGGGGTCTTTTAATGGTGCCAGTGAAAATGTTTTGAAAACAATCTATGAGCAGAAATTCTTTCTGCTGTTTGTTCCCTGTGTCTACACACATGGACAGAGGAACACCCTGTATTTCTCAAACACTTCCATTTAAGGGAGCACAGTCTCTTTGCACTGTGTTATTTGCATTTCTGAATGTGGAGGGCTGGTATAGGAAGAAACAGAGAAAAGTACAGTCACTGCTTCTAAAACCTGCTTCTGATTTTTGAGTAAAAGATCACAGTCTTTCTCCTGACCACTGAACAAAGTTGCTTCATATATTAACTTGAGAATGTACTGACTATCAGTGCAAATAAAAGTATCCTCTATAAAACCAGATATCTTTCAGGATCTGTGCATGAACTTTTAACATCTGGATTTGCTGGAAAATACAATAATTCCAGTTGGACAGGACCTGCAAGGATCACCCAGTCCAGCTGTTACCCGGGTTGACAACAGAGAAAAAGGAGAGTGGTGGAATCAACACTCAGGGCTTGCACGCTGCCACCTCGTGGTAATTCTCACCCACATTCTAGAACTACACAAGCCCCCAAACACTGAACATCCTCCTAAAACTGGAATGTGAAAAGGCAACAACATTTCCTGGCATCCTCTCCTAGAAACACCACCGAGCCAAAATCAGCATGTGAGTTACACAAAACCTGCTGCTGCTTTCTGCTTTAAAGGAACTCTCTTGTTGCATCTTGTCTTTTAATACATAACAGCAGTTGATGATGATATCACAGTGATACTTTAGAAAGGGGCTCTGAAAATTTGTGGAAATAAGAAATAGAGAGGCAAGAAGTAATGAGGAGGACTGAAGAGTTGTTAAAAGGGGCTCTGTCCTAATCCTGGTGTCAGGAGCCATAACAGCAACATCAGGAAATGTGTAGGAGTGACCACCCCAAAATAAACATCCAAACCACCCATGACTGCAAGTCTGAAGGGACTGACAGCACACACACAGGGACACTGCAAAAATCACCAAAATCCTGCTTCCCCTAGACTCCTTCTGACCTCTGGTGAACGTCTCTCCTTGAGAAACTCGTCCATTGGTTTTTGCAAATATATGGACTTTGAGCTGAGGCAAGAGAGATCAGAGGGACAGGTCCCACTTGGTGTCAATTAGAATCATTCCATGTAGGTTAAACGGTCTGCAGCAGGTAACAAATTGGATCAGTGTATGTTCCAGGAAAAGCACTTTTTGTGTTTAAAAAAGATCAACATCTGGGCAGCCATATAAATTTAGGTATGTATTTACCCAAGATTTTACTTGCTACTCTATATCTCAAAGAGAATTCACAAGAGTTGCTCAAATGACAAAAAAGGACAACGATTGACACTTTTTTATATTTTGAAAATGTAGCATTGAGGAGAAGTCAAATACTTTTTTGCTACACTTTCTCCAATAGTTTTGGGGGCATGTGAATTTCTATTTGCACATGGACTTAATCACACTGCTGCACATTTTGCTTTCTAGAACCTTGGGTAATTGGCACCACAAGGCAACCCTTTACAGTGTAATACCTTGTGCTGGGCCACCATACTGTGAGACCACAGAGTTGATAGCTCACCTACCAGGAGCTGACAGACTACACTGAAAATTGGAGGGGGGAAAAAAATAGAAGGAAAAGAAGGAGCGGGAGGGAGACAGAGAAATACATTTTTAAAGATAACCTGGAGGCAAATATAATATTTATACTTATTTATCCTCACAGCACAATCATAAGCCCCAAAACATGTCTAATGAGATGGAATTGCAAAATGGCCATGAGTTCTACTTACTTGGCTTCTCAGTGGTCTCTTAGCAGTCACATGGATCTGTATTTTTCAACTATGTGACTGCTGCAGGCAAAACTCCTATAAGTAAGAGTGAGAGTCACAGCAAGTCCTTAACTCTCAGTGGTATTCATGCACAAAAATGCCAGCCTAGGAAAAATGAATAGACAGGGAAAAAAATGCAAGGGCAATTAAGCACTGCAGACAACTGTACTTAACACTCGTTTCACATTTGCAGGGTCTCCTCTGCTCAAATGAACCTCCATTGCCTCAAATATTTGAATGGCCTCAACTCTTCAGGTCTTCATAAAGAATCAGAAATATGAAAGAAACCAACAAACCATCAAGGCTGGAAAAAATGTCCAAGACCATCGAGTACAACCTTTAACCAAACACCATCCTGTCAATTAATCACAGCACAAATTCCACATCCTGCAATTTCCTGAGCACGTCCAGGGATGGGGACTCCACCACCTTCTTGGGCAACCCCTTCCAGTGCCTGTCATCCCATTCTGGTCAATTCTGTGTCTTCCATCTGTTCTAGCTTTATTCAAGCCCTTTTGAATTTGGGATTCATCAACCAATGTAATTTAATTTGCACATTAAACTAGCTGAGTTTGAACCACTGGAGGTTCTAAGATGATCAGGTTAACCATCATTTTTCCAGAAGATCATTCCAGATTCCTAATGTGCTGAAAATATTTCCTTTTGTCTGAATGTTCTGATTCAAATAATCATAGAATAGAGTGGGTTGGAAGGGACATTTCAAGTTCAGCTAGTCCAGCCCTTCAGTCACAAGTAGGGACATCTTCACCACCCTGAGGTTGCTTAGAGCCTCAGCCTGATCTCATCCAACCCACCCAAACTGGCCATTAATGTTTTCAGGGATGGAAACATTCTCACCTTTTGTTAAAGGAGTTTCAGATAGGTTTTATCCTGACAGTTCAGGTGCTCCCTGCAAAGGTTCTGCCCAGCTGATCAGGTGATAGGTGCATTCCCAAAATAAAATTTCAAATGAGAAAGCAGAGTCAGAAATCATTTATAGTCCCCAAACCCCACACTTTTCAAGCTGAAATTAGAAATATGAGTGAAAAAACTAAACCACCAGCTAAAGAAGTTACTGACACCTTTAGCTGGTACTGTTTGAATATTGTCAGAAGTGACTATCAAGCCTGATCCTGCTGTGACACCTGAGAAGTCCCAAGAGACAACAGTTCTGACAAACTCTCAGAGCTGTGAACACCCTCAGCTCCAGCTGAGATACCCCAGGAGCCCCAGCAGAACTTGCCTCCATCTCGGCACTAAAGGGTTTGTGTGATTTACTTTCCACATTGCATTGCAAGCTTTGTTGCAGGTTCAATTATATATATATATAAAAGAATACCTACTAAAGGCTGCAGAAGACAGTGTGAAGCTACTTTTTTAAAGTATATATGAATGACTTATTCAGGTTTAGTAGGAATAGACAGCTTGAGATGATAGAAATAGATCCCCAAGAGGTATCATGTCATAATGCTTCACATTGAAAAGTTGCATGCTAATCTCCATTCATACTGGGATCACAATTAGACTTCACAACCAGTAAGCTTAATATCTTTTAATATTTTTCTGACATTGCAGATTTCTCTTTCTACCACCCAATTTATCAGCATTTTTAGAAAGACAATAAGAATAATTTTATCCTTTCTCTTTGGAAAGCAACAAAAATGTCCTCCCGCTCTTTGAACAAGATGTTTTAGATATTTCTGTAAGCAAACAATAAAGATAACAGAACTTACATCGTTTGCATACAGAGATGATTTGGCATTGGCTTGAATTCCTGTGAGGTGCAAGATGACTTGCCATGTAATATAAGAGCCTGGAAATAGGTACTGTTCTATAATGTTTATAATGAAAGAAATACTTAACTGTTGCACGGGCTATGTCAAATCAGTGTTTTACATTTATTTTTGATCTCTCATGGAAAACAGAGTACTACAAGTCTGGAGCCAATAATTTAGCTTAATCTGCCTGATTCACTCACTGTGTCTTTCACTTCTAAGACATAATTTCAAATCTAGCCCAGAGCAAACTGACAGAAAATCTTTGTGATCTGAGCCACAGGAAAGGTCACAGTTACAGAATTTCCAAAGCTTTAGTCTAATTTCAACCACAGCAGCCCATCATGTGGAATAAGTAACAGAGTCACAACACCTACAGCCATGAAATCTCTCAGCATCCTTGCTCTTTCTATGTGACATCATGTTATTGACTGGGTCCCTAAAAATCTTCTAATGAAGGAAACCCAGGCAGCTCCCCCACAAACACAAGTGTTTGTTCTCAGACACCTCAACCTGCCCCTCAGGGATGGACAGGGTGGGATGTGCTGCGTTTCTGTTCCCGAGTGCAGGGGACGCCCTCATGAACATAAATTGTGCCATTGCCACCCGTGTCAGGGGAGCTGACCTTTTCAAGCCAGAATGGCTGGCAACTGTGACACAGGTCACATCTCCTGCCTGCAAAGGCAGTGACAGTCACTTGACCCTCCTTAGCAATGAGAGAATGCACTGTCCATGGGCAGAGAGAGGCACGTGAAGCCTCTCTGCCTTATGGATTCCTCCCCTACACACACAGAGCCATCCATCCTGCCTGCGTGCCCCACCAACAGTCATATTTATGTACCTGTGGGGGCTGTAAGGAGCTTATTTATTATTTGTTTTCATTTAATGATCTCTGTCATTCTCCCCTAGGAATACCCATATGCACTATGCAAATCCTATTAAGCCCCTGGCAATACTGTGAATGCCATGAGCAGCAATATCTGGTACATCAGCTCTTTAAGAGCAGCTCAGCTCCTGAGCTGAGCCCTCCCTGCACTCCCCCCACCAGCTTCACTTGCTGACAGAGTTATTCCCCTCCCTGACAGCCTTTCCTAGGAACCAGCTTGCTCCAGGCTTCTCTGCCCCTCACCTGGAGCTCCCAAATGTGGTCCCTGACCCCTCCATCCCTGCAGAATGCTGGCCAACCTTACACTGAGAGCTCACCAGGTCACACCAGCAGAAGAGAGGGAAATCAAACACTTCCAGCAGCTATCTTTAATTCAGGCAGCTACTTTCACTGGATCATATGGGCGTTACATGACCATATATGTGAGATAAGATGGTGAAAAAAGATGCCAACAAATCTTAATTAACCTCTGTGCTTAATATGGAGAGAATATGTGAGATTTGACAAGATTTCCTTCTTTCTAACCACAGCATGGTAGAAACTTAGGTACAGTGGATTCATCCTGAGACTTTAAAATGTGTATTTCTTCACAACTACTTCTATTACCTTTGACAATTCACTTACCCTTTCTAAATCACATTTTCATATCTGTGATGTGGCATAAAAATCACGAGTCGCTGTGAAAATCAGAGAATCACAAACAAAACCATGATCACAGTAAGAATCACTGCTTTTGTTAGGGGGAAAATCGGATGTTTCTCCTAAGCCCTTGTCACGAGCTTTATGGTTCCCAGAGCATGCTAAAAGCCAGGTCTAGCAAGTCAATGCATTATTTTGAAAATATATATTACATTTCAACTTATCCTTCATTATCCTTATACCTGTCTCCTTTTAGCTCTCTGTGTTGCTGCTTTGTTATTCTAGTCCACAGGATCTGCACTTTGATTAATTAATTTATTCTGATTATTTAACTCCTTTTTCATTTTTCCATATTCTTCTTCCTTGATTTTTCTTCGGTTATCTCCCTGTCACTCTTTTCTTTGCATCTCTTTCTATTTCTGCTCTCAAGTAATGGTTTTTCTTTTCATCTCTACTTCTTCCATTTATTATCTTCATATATGGAAAAATATACACTTATACCTCCAGGGGAAATAATCCACACTACAGTGAGAGAGAGGAGATCCAAAGAAGCTGCAGTGCTGAAAGACATCTAACAGAGACAGCAAACTGAAGATTAGATATGGTTTTGCATTAAGATACAGCTACAAAAAAGGCTAATGAAATCTTGTCATCATATGCAGAGGCACCACCTTGTGTTACCAACCAGAGAGATTTAAATCTGGTCTTGCAGGGATTTCCTATTAGCTCACAGAGGATGCTGGGTTAGGGTATATGGATATGCTGCCTTGGCAATATGAAATCCATATAAATACCTGGATAGATGGGTACCATCGATATTCACTACAGAACTGACAACAACCTAAAGGGAATTCTGCATTAAAACAGAAAAACAACGAGAAGCTGAAAAGTCAACGGCAAAAAAAAAAACCTGAACAATGGAAAATGTTGACTGGGTCTCTTAGCTTGGTCGGGAAGGGGTTAAAGAGCTCACCAAAAAAGTGGCAAATATAGAACACATCTGATTAGCAAGGAGGGAGAAATGCTTTCTCACAGCGTGCACGAAAAGATGAAATGAAAACAGGATAAAATAGGTTAAGTTTTGCATCAAACTGGAGGCTTTGTAATAGGTAAGATGGACTCATTGTAAAGTCATCACTTGAGACTTCAATGGTGTGAGACAGATTTGCTTTTTGTGTGTGTGTCCCCGACTCCATGCTGAGATGTTACATTTCAAATGTTTCTATTAGAAACAGTAACTTCTCATTTAACTTGCACCCAGACATTAGAACCTTTCTCTAAAATGTTTGAGTCAACAAGTGCCTCCTTTCAGTGATCTGGATTCCTCCTACAGGGAACAACACAGGATGAACCCATGGACATTGTCTCCCTTCAGCAGCAGAAATGCTGCTCAACCTTGGAACATAATGAGCTCTGCTGCTGCTTGACCATGCTGTAAGTCAGTGTTAATTAAAATAGCCTATAAATAATTAACAGTAATTTAAATATTCATATGTTGTTGGGGGCAAGGCCTTTTATCAGCCAGTTGAAGAAACATTACTGAACCATGATATATTTCACCAAGGGTAACTTGAGCCTAAAACCAGTACCCTTGTGCATGAAGAAATAAGACATGAGAATGACCACCAGACAGTTTGCTACAATATTCTTACTTGATAAACTACAGTTTCAGAAATGGTTGATTCATAGAATAATATTCCAGTATTTAAAAAAATACCAGAATCATTCATTTCGTTCTTCATGCTGATATGCGCTTATATTTTTGTTTCCTATTCTTTCTTTTTTTGTCCAGGAAAGTGGTTTTTCTTCCACAGCATTGGAAATGTCACCTCAAATTGTCACGTGAAGTTAGAATTGCTCCCGAGCCAAATGCTCCTGTATGGAACTGCAAACACAGTCTCCCCCAGGTGACTTTGGGAGCTGTGGTTTCCTCTTCTGAAGTGCTCAGGGATGAGCTTTGCCTCTGGAGCTGAACTGAAAGCCAGAATTGAGCATATGCTGTCCTACCCATATGCCCATGTAACCTGATATTAGCATGATCCATACCCACAGAGATACCCTCAACAAAAACCTCTGAGTGCAGAAGTGATGCTGGAACAAGATCTGTGCATCTCTCTTTACAGGTAGCTTTAGTAAGAGACTCCCCTCCCTGTGTGCAGATGCAATACTGACAATAAACTGAATTCAGTGGTGCTATTAACCCCCTACAATGAAAACGAAATATAAAAGCATTCTCAAGTTGCTTTGAAAAAACAACGATATAATAATGATTTTTTTAAAAGACACAAAATACAGAAAGTAAAATTTTATAAATATGAAAACCCAGTGTTCCAATAGCATTCGTTTTTCATTTCAATTTCTCATCTGTAATATTGACTAGTCAAGCTTTATCTCATTAAATGAATGGTCTGCTGTCTTTCAGTTCATATTAAATTTATTTACTAAAGTATAAAAGACAGACTTAGCAGTTAGAGCAAGGAGCCATAGTTAACCAGGCCACCCTGTGAAGCCACTGAATACTGGACTTTTACAAATAAAACCAAAGAAACAGAACACCAAGCTCAAAGAAACCGTTTCATGCACTGAAAAATAGAATTTCTTCATCATAATTTCTTCATCAGTTGCAGAGGAGGAGCAGTAATAAGTGCAGTCAGGTTTCTAACAAGTAAATTAATCACAAATGCCACCTCAAATGAGTGATCCAGTGCAGTTGAGAAATGAGAAACACTGCTCCAGTTCTTGCCATTTGATGATGCTGTCGTTGGCATCCACAGATGGTGATTATTTCCTTATTCTGTCTCTATTGCTCTATTTCTGTCCCACCCCCCCACCTATTTTTCTATTTCTTTCTCTTCTTTCCTCTCTCTTTTCTCTCTCTCTCTCTCATATTAAATATCAATTAATCTATCAATTAAAACCCATCCTACTGACATTGGCATATGGTCTTGTTTGCACCTTAATTCAGACAAAAGCATTTCTAAGAACTTAAATAACTGGTTCATGACACAGCTCTTGTTCAGGAATGGAGGAAAATCTTTCCTCATCTTTCATTCTTGTTCATGCATTTCTGCCATTATTATTTGTTCCAAATTAGTCCACTGCTAAAGAACAACTTAATAAAGGAACAGCACACCAAATATCAGGTTTTGGACTTACTAATCTTTGTTCTGTTTCCCACTATGTGTAGCAAGTGTGCACATCTCCCTACTTGCTATGAACAGAATTAGCCCAGGTTTGCACAGAGAGAGACAGATTTCATTCCTGATTTTGCTAAAAGTCCTGCCTGTTTCAAATAACCCACCAAATAACAGGAATCTTTAAGCTAGCAACTGATAAAGAGGAGTTTTTGAAGTGTTTGAGATCTCGGAATGACCAGAGCTAGGGGGAGAAAAAAGTGCTCCACTGCAGGGTAAAAAATGGCAGCCATATCAATACAGGAATGTCATTTTTGGTAATAAAAACAAAACAAAACAAAAAGATAGGAGGATTCTGTTACTTCTCTTGTTATAAGGTGTTTGCTCCCAGAGTTTATGTGGGAAGATCACAGATATCCTGACAGGCTTGACTTTCACTGAACTCATTTTTAAAGTGCAGGTGGGTTCAAAGACCACTTTTTAAATTCAGGTAGGGAGTATTTCCAAGGTCACCTCCTGAACCTCTGACACACCCTTTAGGTCACTTTCCTGGTACTCCAAACCACTGTTAAGTCTGCCCTCTTGTAATTACTGGGCAGCCACTGCCTCAGGATAAATCTAATAGAATTTTGGCACTGTCATATTAAAACTTACCTATCAACTCACTGCACAGCTTTAGCTCTCCCTAAATATGTACCTGGGAGGAAATTTCTGCACAGGAATTGCGTTTTGCAAAACTATTAAAGTTACCAAAGGTCCATAAAAAGTTGCAGTTGTAGATGCCATTTTTTTGAAAGCCTGCTTAATTTATGAGAGGTGGAAGGTTTATTGCCATTTAGAGTCTACAGTGATGCAGCAATTTAACATTTTGCTGAAGCTTTACACAGCTGCTGCCTCATTTATGAATTTTACATGTTTTTAAATTGCCACGTTTGCAACTGGGGGAATCTACGTGCTGGGCAGGGTGGAGGGAAACAGACTCTCCTTATTGTTCACTGCCCTGCTGTTACAGTGCTGAGCAGTTCATGTTCCTTCCAGCAAGGCTGGGAACCACCCAGTGAGCTCTAAAAACAGAACATCCCCCTCTCCTGTCCTGTCAGGTATCACAGGAAGATCTTTGCACTATTTCCACACGTGCCTCCCTCAGACACTCATATTTTAATGAGATGCCCCCACATCTGCAGTTTAAAGTCTCTGCACCGTGGTCAGTGAAAGGTGACACTCTCACTGTTTATTTGCACCTCTGCCTGCTGGCAATTGGAGCCCTGCAGAACATCAGGCAACGACAGCATCTTTCCACATTTAGAGATGTACACATCAAATCTAAGATCTTACAGCCCAAGATTTGACTCCCATGCAGGTCAGTTCCTTCCTCACTGGGAGGCAAATTCACCCTGACCCTTCCACAGACTTGGACAGAATCCTGGAGAGTTTCAATCCAACTGCAATTAAAGCTACCAACACCGTGATAAAGAAAGAAAACAATTAAAAATTGAGTCACTGTAAACATTGGACATGGAAAACGGGCAGATACTTGTTTGCAAAATGTTTTTCTTATTTATTGCTTCAGAAGTTTTATTCCCATTTGCAAATTGAGCCACGAGATTGGACATAAAATATCTTGATCCCCACCCACGTTTCTACAGCTGCTCTCCGTGCAGTCTGCAGCTTGTTACAGTTTAGGTTCTGACAAGCCTGAGCAGTGCCTTGTGCTCATCAGAACCCAACACTGACATTTCCAAGGTCACACCATTGCAGTGCACAGAGCTCTGTGCTAAGAGCTGTGCAAGAGAGTACAGGGATGCTTTGCCCAGCTGCCCATCCTGCTGTCACCACTAATACCTTTATCTTGTGCTAGTTAATTTTTTTTTCATTTTACCAAGCTAGACTTGTTTATAACTGAAAACTAATTAAAGGCATTTTTATTTTTCTCTAAGAAATCCAGTTTCTCCTCCTTAAACCTTGTAATTTTCCAGGCTAATTGAATTCTATATTGTGTTTATGAGGTAATTTTTAAAATCCCTCAAAAACCCCAACGCAAAACTTAAAAAGCTCTTTTCATTACTTCTGAATTTCTTTTGCAACAGGCAGTGTTTTATCTATGGAGAAGACTGGAGTTCCTGTCAATTGTAATAAAATCCAAATGCTTCTTAATAACTGAAGTCAAAGGGAGCCACAACAATGAGGAGTTAGAGATTAGCAGCAGTAATCACGGACTAATTGAAATAATAACCTATTAACTGGTGTTTTGGCAATTCCTGCAGACACAGGAAGCTGTATGTAACCAAAGCTGGCATTACTAAGCATATAGGTTTTGCCTTAATGAAAGCTTTGCTTTGCCAGGAAAAGACCTCACACTTTCCCTTTCTGTGAGAAATGAAGTGCCAGTGATTAGCATTTTGTATAAGTTTCACAATCAGGGGCACATCTCGTTTGAAAGAACTACAAAATAGCTATTTTAAAAAATACAGCTTTGCTCTGCAGCTGTAACAGAAACAGAGATGTAAATTCTTGCTCTGCAAGCAAATTATTTTGTTGTCTTATTTTGTTTCCAGGGTAGGTAGATATCATATCATTAAGATATAGCACATTTAAGTAATTAAATAAATGTTAATAGAGTGAACATCAACATGTCAGCTTCGAAGAAGCAGCTATAGGGAGTGTTTGCAAAGGTCACCCCTTTGAGGATGCCCAACAGTGTCAGAGCTTTCCAGTTTACAGCACAGGGTGATTTATTCTGGAAGGGATGCAGTTGCCATTGCAGAGTCCCCTGCAATGCAGAAAACACTTCTGCCACTTGACAGAAACTCAGCATCTGCCTTTCTTTCACTGCCCACAAAAGGACGAGGCAGATGTCTGAAAAATAGATGTGGCCAGTGCAGTCAGTCCATCCCCAAATAATTCACTCCAAACTCTGTCTACCTGTGCAAAACAAGGGACCTGCTCCCTAATGCAGCTGCTGCCAGAGAAGCAAGACTTGGCAGAATTTAACTCCTCAAAAATAAACAGTCCTTGGAAATAAAAAGCAGGGGAAATTGCTAACATTTACCGCAATAATTCTAGAAGGGGACTGAGCAGCAGCACAAGCTGTCCTGCAGAATATTTGTGCCAGAGCTGACAGTCTTGCAGCCTAAATCTGTAGACTAGGGCAGTATATGATGTAAATGTTGTACATCATAAAAATCAATGGTTCTTTTGCTAAGTGGTCAATATTTATTTAACTTTAGCATTGTTTAATTCAATGTATCAATTAAAGATAGTGTAATGTCTATTGGGTCCCAAGCTGCTGTTTCTGTTTGTCGTTACCTCATCTGTTTGATATCGCTCATGTCTTTAAATCTCTGCTCTTTTGTCCCCTTGCATAACTCAAGGACAGAAATAATTGACATGAAACTTTTAAAAATTAATTTCACCGCATATGCCACTAACTGAGAGTGCAAGTCCTCAGAATCATTTATAACTTCATGGTGATTGGCCCTGACAAAACAATACCTTAAAAACTCACAAAAGTAAATTATGGTCCAGGCAAATGGCTGGATGCGAGCTGGGCTCAAGACTTGGAGAGCAGCCAGGCAAAAACAAAGTAATGTGCTTTTGATATTAATAACAGAGATGATATTGATCCACAAGCCAGTGTCACTTCTATGCTCAGGCAAGGAGATTGCTTCAGGCATTTAGCCCACTGAAAGCCACTTTCCATGTAGGCCATTTAATTCTGTGAGTCTTTAATTATATGTAATGGAACCTAGTTAAAGG
The DNA here is from genome assembly GCA_025920805.1 of Petroica traversi. NCBI lineage: Eukaryota > Metazoa > Chordata > Aves > Passeriformes > Petroicidae > Petroica > Petroica traversi. Next base: position 2,766,795 of record JAHLSL010000112.1, on the reverse strand, counting down.
GCCAGATACCTATTTACTCATCTTGGGTATGGGCTGTGATTCAGGAAGCTGTCAAAAAGGTATATAACTCAATTCTTAGATTTCAAAAAGCAGCTGTCTTTTTGTATGTTTATTTCATCTGTGTATTTCTTTGGCTCGGAGCCTGCTGGGAATTTGTAGGTACATGGACTCAAATTATAGGATGCTATTTTTCAGAAGACCTGAAGCTAATCTTCTAATCTTCTAATCTTCCTTTTTTTTTTTTTTTCTTTTTTTTTTTTAATGTCTGTCTTTCTTTTCTTCCCCAAGCCATAAAAGCAGCAATTAGGGAGACTCAACATCTCAGGCTCTCATGCTAAAACAGAGTGAGTTGGGAAAGAGACAGCTCAGACCTACACTTTGAAAATACTTTTTGTCACCTGCGTTTGCACACACCTGAAAATTTACTCCTTATGCTCAAACAAAAGGGATCAGATTTACATAAATAAATAATCTGCCTTAAATCTACCAGAAGAGGTTGTCCCTTAAAATTTTTTCCCCAGAGAAGGATATTGAGGAGTGCCAGGGATTGCTCATATTCTTGCTAGTTCAGAATTTTTGGGGCTCCAGGAAGGGGAATGGAGAATATATGGGACTGCATGGAGGGAAAATTTGGGTAGCCAGTGATGATGAAGGTCTGCTGCAAAACTGGCCTTCTAATTTGGCTTTCGCTTCAAGCTCCAAGTGCAGAAGTAGCAACAATTTATGTGTTAAATATATGACAACATTTCACAATAGCAAGGGCAAGACAAAGGAAATTGGGCAGTCAGCAGCTTCGGACAGCTTGTCTGGTGAGGGGATCCTGCAAGGAAAGCTTTCAGGTCTTCCAGGGTGGAGGGTAAGTCCAGCTCCTGAAGACAGGGAAAATACAAGTCCACAAACTGTTATTTAACAGACTGAAAGTTATAAATCTTGCCATGTGGTGGTGGTATATTATTGTTATTCTGTATATTCTTGGGTCGAAGATAAGAAACAGAAACAATCAAGATTTCCGAGGAATGACTAATTGTTTTTGTTGGTCTAATGTCTAATTCAGACATTCAGGAGGCTGCAAGGAAGGGAGTCTGCTGATTAGTCTGGAGAGCATCCCTCTCAAAATGGATATATTGGTACAAAGTGAGCAAAACACCAAAAGACAAAACGTGTCAGAAAACAGTAAAGAACAAAACACTGTGCTGCAAATGCTGGCAGCCAAGCATCCCCAAATACACTGTCTGCAGTCAACATTCATTCAATTTAATAAGAGTTGTTGGGAAGGAAAAAGGCAAAAAGGATTTGGTGCTAAGCCAGCATTTTTTTTTTCCTCTGTAATTTCTCACATTTCTCTCTTAATTTCTGAAAATAAGCAAGACTGGCCACTTGCCTACTTTGGGTAGAGGTGTTTGGAAGCCCTCTTAAATTCTCTCCTGCTTTTTGCTGGGAAACCTCCCAAACGAAAGAGTTAACTCACTTTCTATATTAAATATTTACATAAAAATGTTCGGGAAGGTGTGTGTAAATTATAAATAATGTAAAGCAGGACTGGTCTCGGTTAGAGCTAAGAGACCCAAATTGTATCATCATAATACATTATTCACATATAATGCATCTATTCTCCTCCATTAGTGTTACTAGAAAAAGCCCCTGAGTGCTTAACTTGAATTTCGAAGAGTGTAATAAATGTGAGATAAACAAATAGCAGTGGGGATGCGTCTGTAGTTAAACAAGTGTAAATTAGAGCTCAGCCTAATTCCTTCAAACTACACACAGGACAAACATGATGCTCTCCAGAAACAAGAGATCAGTTACAAACTGAAAAAAAACCCAAACAAACAGCCCAAAAACCTCCACAACACATCCAAATTATCTGACACAGTTTCCTCTCCATTGCCCTCCACCCTCACCCCCCAAAGACAAAAAAGGCTTCATGGCAATCCAAACCCTGCATTTTTCTGATCACAGCCAAACTGCAGCCGTGAGGGAAACATTTCCAGACACAAAAGAGAGGCAAGAAGGAAGAGAAGGAGGTGACTCGAGCTGAGAGTGGAGGGGCAGCAGATTTTGGCAGATTTTTGCTGGCAGGACACATCCTGTGACAGGCACTCCACAGACAAGGGACTAAAGAAAGCCACCCCCTTTTTGTGCCCCCTGTTTTCTCTTCAACAAAAGAGCACCTTCTCCCTAGATCCTGAAAAATAGCAGCTGCTGGATACTGAGAGCTTGAAAATCGATTATTAATGTCCCTCTGACTTACTCTCAGCTGTGGAACAGGACTGCACTCAGCAGCAGCCACTGACTCCTTGAACTGGTTTTGCCAGGTGTTTCCTGGAGCCTCAAGCTTCTCTTTCTTTTTCACATGGATTTGCAGAACAGCAATTTATAGAATTGTTCTGGTAATTCTTGGGGCAGTTTTTTACTTCGAATTTTTTTGTATTTTCTTGGAAGTGAAGAGTTTCCTGGGCTGGAATGTGTTAAGAGATGTCCAGGTGAAAATGTTCGAGTAAGAACACAGAATATCCTCGTTACTAATTATCAGCCACTGTCTCAGAACAGGGCCTAGAACAGTGACTGTGGGCAGAGCTCAGGCTCCTCTCAGAAAGGCTTCATAAACATCACGAATTTCATCATCTCATTGAAATGAGAAAGTAAAGCACTCTGTGAATGGTGTGACTGCCATTCTGCAAGGCTTTTAAAGTAGTTATTCCTGCAATTACAGATGTTGGAGTTTAAGAAGTGAGCACTTCTCCCAAAGGCAAAGTCGGAATGACTTTTGTTTGGCAAGGAATTTTGCTGTGAGGATGAGACAAGGCAGTGGCCCAGTGCTTTTGCTCCCTTCTTTCATAGCTCAGAGGACCTTTGCTAAAATCATAAGATTTATTATTATTGCAAGGAGTACAAGAGTAAAATGACTGTCTGGCTAGTGGCTTATCTGGAACAGATAACATTTCCAGGACAAGGGAACTGTCCAGAGAGTGAGTTGGAGGAAAAAATAATTAATAAATAATCTTTAGTGGGAATTTTTAAGAGCATTTATAAGTTACATTGTAAGAAATTATTAGGTCTTGTGCTGAAAAACTGCTCAGTTATGAATTGACAAATAAGGATTTCCTCAGACATCAGGAGAGCAGAAAATTCAGTAAATTAGAAAAAATAAATATTTGTGTCTGAATGCAGCTCTTACTTGCCTGTTGACTCTATTCAGTGTCTATTAACATGAGTTGTGAGGGTGGAAAGCAGAATGAAGATGATGAATGTCTTTCAGGCATGACAGTGGGGTAAGGAGGTTCCCAATGCTTAGACATGCATCACCTCCACACCTTTCTGAAAAATCTCTCTGATGTCATATCAAAAATCTTTATAGGTCACAGAAAATCCTCAGAGTCAACAAATGTCTCCAGAAATCCTCAATAAATCTGAAAGCACTGATCCCACGTGTACAAAACAGCAATAGAAATAACAATTTTTAAAAAGCTATTAAAGCTTGCCAAAAAGCTACTGCAGAACTTTATGAAGGCCTCAGCCTCACCATTGTTTTGGTGCTACAAATTGGTTTTCTAGGTGTTTTTAAGCTGTACATTCCTCAGATGACAGGAGTCAGACCATGCACTTTGGTAAAATGTCCAGCACAATGGAACCCAAATTGCAAGCAGGCTGTGTGTTAATTTAAATATTATTCACCAGCTCTCTGCTATCGTAGAATACACCCCAGGCAAAGCCTACAGAAAAAACCATGAATCACTAGAGAAAGTGGTCTTCAAGCAGAGAGCATTTTTCACCTAGTAAGGTATTTATTCTCCTCCATTCATTAACATCCAATTAGCTCCTGAGCCTTTCCCTAGTGCTGAGGGTTGCTTTCCAACAAAACAAAACAGGATTGCAAAACAAAACAACCAAGAGCCCCCAACCCCAAACAAAACCCTCAGTGTAATTAATTAATATGGAAACAGATTCACAGAAAAGCTGAAAGCACAGTCACAGGAGCAGAGAAATCCCCTAAAAGCCTCTGGGACTCAGCAAAGCTGCTGCCAGCCCGTGGGGACAGTGACAGTGACCATCACACCGATCAACTTTGCAGCCCAAGATCTTTGCAGCTCCCCTGTTCCAGCTCCTTTCTACTCCAGAAGATTTCCCTGGCATTCCTGAGCTGACTGAAAAGTGTCCATGAAATTAATTCACATATTTGTGCCAACAGGGGACTGTGCATCTGTGTGTGGCTGTGAAATATTACCAAAACCTCATTTACTAATAGAGTTTAAATAGTCATTTAACAAATTAAGCAGTATTTTCTCTATCAATCATTGTGTTTTCTCAATGCATTCTTTGTTGTTTTCTTCACTCTTTATTATGAAATCTTGGTCTCTACTTTATTAAAGAATTTCATAAACAAATTACAAGGATTACTTAGAAACAGCCTGATTTAAAAAGATGCAAGGATGACTGTAAAACCACTCTAGGTCTATTATCCTGCTAAAATTCACTAAATTATTCACCAAAGATAATTACATTAAGTGAATTTATAAAGTTGCATAAAATAAAAAGGTGATGAAGAAACAGAGAGATTTGAGGCCCTCATACTTGAAGCTACTTTCTCCTGAAAAAGGCAAAGTCAATCTCCTAATAATACTTGGTTTTGCTTATGTTCTCTAATGACACCCATCATTAGCAAAAATGCTTTTTTTGGCCCTATTTCCATAAAAAATTCACTCGAAATAGAACTACTTTTTTTTTTTTAACTCAAACACTCCCTTGAAATATTTGCATCCCAGTCTCCCACTGGGGCAGGACACAATATTCAAATAATGAATGTTGAATAAAAAGAAATGGTGAAAAAGCTGACTTTTTTTCCTAGTTTTTGGAAACTGCTGTGTAAAGAACAGCCTGAAGTATGAAAAAATTAAGTGATTTTCACAATTACCTCATTGCAAACAGATTAGAATTTTAACTACTGGCAAAAAGAAAAAAATTTTTTTTCCAAAATTTCCAAAGGAATGACTTTACTTGTGGGTATATTTACATGCTTATTTAATGTGATAGTATCCCTTTAAGTAAACTTGTCACACAAGATTTATTTTTCTCCCTATTGTCTAAGACTACAGCAGGAGGAGCACAAAAGGTCCAGTGCCCAGGACACAAACCCTGGAGGCTTTGGCTAACAAAGGGGCTGACAAGGAGAGCCTGGGTGACAGAGAGTGAAGTGTTTCACCAGATCCTTTTGTTACAGACTGCAGAAATATAAACAATATTTGGTTCTAAAAAATTAGGAATTATGTGAGCATCAAAACCACTGAAATTGTAATGTCTGAGTGCTGGAAAAGGTGGTGGGTATCAACTATTTAATTATTTCCAAATATTTTCTCAAATATCTAGAAATAATGGCCCGATTTTATGCCACTCTCATGGAAACCTATTTCATTATTTTCTTGCTTTTTTTTTTTCCTAGTTTTTTCCTCATTCTCTTCTGTTTAATGAATACATGGATTTTGAATATTAGGTGAATAGTCCTTGCAACTGAACACAAAGGGGAAATGATGCAGACAGCATTATGGTCTCGCTTCCTCTTTTTGCATTAGGGTGGAAATGATATGCAGCAGGGATTATGCTTTGTTTAAAGCTCTGCCTCTGCCTCTAAAAGAATATATTATACAAATCTTCTAATGTTGTTGAAATTCCCCAAAACTTGATTGTGTCAGACATAATGTGGCAATGAGGTTCTTATCCCTACCTTATGCCGAATAAATATCTAATATCAGAGAGTATAACCTTGGAAAAGCATCCACTGGGGAATATCCCTGCTGTCAATAATTCATCCTGCTGGTGGTGGGAAGGTGCATTCAGTGAGCCCCTGACATTACACAGAATTCATTAATGCCCAGCCTGAGGAGTGGGAGGGAAGGAGGGAGCACAAGGGGAGCAGCTTCCCTTCAGGCCCATTAGGAAAAAACCTCCTCGGAATTATTCCGAGTAGCACTCTGCCTGCAGAGAGCAAAGCAAACAAGGCTCCCCCTCAGCAGCTCCAGATCAGAATTACGTGAGGGTGAGAGCCTGCTGAAGTACAAATCTTTACACGTGCACAGGAGCCAGAGATTTGTCTGACATCTTGCAGCTGTAGGACACAGGCTGAGCTTCCCTGATCCAGCACAGACAAACTCACTCATCAATGAGGCCCCCAGAATTCCACATATTAATTCTACTAATGCTAATTTAAAAATCAATACATTTGGGTTCAGTGATGTTTCTATAGGCAAAAATACAGATGTTATTCAAATGGGCTCAAAATAAGTAAGATAATTTTCTGATAGTGTGTATCTGCCTTAAAGGTGATTGCAATTTTAACTAAAGACAGAATGGTTATAGATTTCAATACAGTTTGGTGTCTTTTTCATTCCTATTTGCTCTTTTACTGTTATGGTTTTAATGATTTAGGAACCAGAAGAATAACTAAGAAACCCAACAGTCATTATCTCAAATAATGAGTGTTTTTAGTGCAAAATCAATGTTTGTTATAATGAAAATAGATCACTCAGCTCCTGCAGGGATATGTACAATTCTTTTTCAGTGTTAAATAGAATGTGATTGCTTATTTTCACCAAGATAATGAAGATTTTTATTCAGGAGTAAAGATAAAATGTCAGAATTTATTTACTGTTATTAAGTACATGTATTTAACCAGAAGCTGCCACCATATGACTGAAGCTGAAGAAACTGGGAATAATTTTCTGTGAACTTTGAGAAGCTTGAGGGAGAAGTGCAAATTTTCCAAAAAGTAATGAAAAAGCTAACTGTGGGGGGGGAAAAAATGGTTCTGTTCAGATGGTTGACCAAACTCTTAATTTGTTATGTCAAATGAACCAAATTCAAAAGCCAATAAAAACATATTAAGCAGGCTTAATGAAGTAAAACAAAACACTTCTTTCATACCAACATATCAAACCCATTTTCAATGCTGAGGAAATTATTATTATCATAATTATGATTTTGATCATTATGATTTAGAATCAATGCATGTATTTATGGTCATTTTTGATCTCTGAGCATTAGGAAAATATTCTATTAAAAGTCCAAATGATCTAAAAGAATGCATGGGAACTCCGAGGCTTAAATGCTTCATCTGGAAACTGCATTTCTCCCTCGTTCCCTTTGGCTTGGTTTTCATGCAATGCCTGAAAGCTGTAAAAACCAGAGCATTAAAAAAGAAGAAAATGAGCAGCAAAAGCTGCCAATCCCTTCAAAATGATTTCTTAAGGTTCTTTGAGTAACAGGTGAAGAAAAAGTTCTCAGAGGAGCAGAACTGCAGCTGCAGCAGAGCAGCACAGGAAAGCACAGGGATGCACAGGTACTCACAGGGAGGGGTTTATGAGTTCAGTTTGCACCAATTATTCAGTACTGCTGTCTTGAATAACACACTTTTTTTGGTAGTTCCAATCTCTAAGGGAGCCTTTTGCAGGAATGAGGTGACAAAATGCATCATTGGGGCATCTGTGCATAGGAGGAATTACTTGCAGTGATACAAATGTTTAGGGAAAGCTTCTGTCCGTCTTGACTGTGTGGCTAATTGGATGTTAATGAATGGAGAATAAATACCTTACTAGGGGAAAAAAGGCTCTCTGGGTGCCCAGGCTGATGTTGAGATCCTTGGCACAGGCAGCAAACACAGCCAAAGCAGGAGGAGCTGGAGCACAGTGGAAAAGTTCCCAGGAATTGTCTCCCGTGGGAAGGACCCCATGGCACAGCAAAAGAGACTCCTCTCCCTAAGCAAACTGAAGAAAGATTTTTTTATTTTTTTTTTTAGTGACAAACTGATTAAAAACCCCATGTTTTGTTTCTCTGCACTGTCAGTGAGAAAGGAAGAAGGGGCTGGGGAGGGAGAAAGGTGTTCTAAAGATTTATTTAGGTCTCATTATCCTCTTTTATTCTGTTAATACATTTTTCTTTATACTTTTTAAAGCTTTGAGCCTGTTTTGCCCTTAGAGTGTTTTCTCCTCTTCATTATCTCACCCCATCAGCCTTTTAATTTCTTTTTCTTTCCCTCTCCTCTGCTCAACTATATCAGAGGAGAATGAATTAATGCTTTTTTGTGGGTGCACTGGTATTTAGTTAGTGTCAAACCCAGATAGAATAGGAAGAATTACTTGCAGTGATACAAATGTTTAGGAAAATTTTTTTCTCAAATGTTTAGGAAAAATTTTGTCTGTCTTGACTGGGTGCTCAGGCAGGTGTTGAGAAGCCAGAGCAGGATCTCTGGGCAGTGTTTGTTCCTTTATGTTATGTAATTTCATCTGTTCATGAGGCACAGAACTGTTTGAAACCACCACAGTTTTAGCTGAAGGAAATCTTCAGCTAAAGGAAATCTTCAGCATAATCAGTGTGAAAACTCTGCAAATCCTGCTGTTCAATAACAACAAAACATGAAGAGGACATGTACTTACTCCCTCCTGTGCAGAGGCTGTATCCATATGCAGAATTGCTTCTGGACTTCTGAATTTTCTGGAGCAAATATCACTTATGAACCAGCTCAGCCTCCGTTGAAAGCCAGAAGACTCAACAACTGGAATTATACAAAGAGTTTCCACGAGGATATTTTTCCCTTTTGTGATTTGATACCTTTCTTTCTTACTAATGATAATTTTCCATAAATATAGGAGAAAGGGAGGTGACTTATTATTGAAAAATTGCAACCCACAGAGGAATTTGTAGAAATAAACATAAGAGTTCCATGAGCAAGAAACTCTTACTGGGAACTGTTTTGTGCTTATTTAGTAAAACATAACATTAATTTTATGTCAAACAATAATTTCAGTCACAGATAAACTTTACAGGTCAGACTCGATGGTTTGTTCTCAAGGCTGATAAAAAACATTCAAAAAATATTTTTAAGGAAAAGTTTTACTTAGGTATGACTTTGAACAAATCATCATCTGCTCATAGGTATTATCCAGACAGAAGTAAAGATTTGATTCTTAAATTACTCACTATGACAGATTTTTTCATTTTCAAAGTAACCATGATTGATATTAAATAGAAAACTGTAGCTTTTGCCTACAATGGCAGAATTCAGGTCATTAGAATAATATGTAACTCACCAAGAAATGCAGTTATGCAGGAAGAACTTTCTCTGATTTACATGTTCTTTGCAACAAAACATGCATTATAGAATCTGAACACATTTGCATAAGCTGTTCCATTGTGGTGCATGCTCTTTTATGTCTTTCTGAAACAACCTTCATGATTGAAAAGTATTTTATTTACAGCATCCAAGTTAGCACTATATCTGCCTTAATTATTGCATAAAGCATATGAAATAGATGTCTCTGCCATACAGATTGGTGAATAAATGACATATATACAAGAAAGGAGTCACAGACTTCTGCAGTGTTTCTGAAGACTTCCAGAAACATTCCCAAGGAGCTGATCCCTGACCAAAAACCTAAAGTGCCCCAAGAGAGAGAATTTGTCAGAAATGCTTTGGATGGTGCTACTTTAAATGAATGGTTTTTCCTCGTGTTATTCATCTTTGTTGTTGAATCCCACATTTCAGTAAGAAATGGGACAAACCAGGAGTTATAACCAGGAGTCATATTTGCAATACAATACATGAATGTATTCACTTCAGGGGTAATACTGAGGCAGTTTTCCAACAGAACTTGGAACAAACATGCATAACAAAAACTGAGCCTTTCTTGAAACCTTTAGTGTACAGGAACAGCCTTTCTTCTCTTCTTTCTGTCTCTTTAGAATTTAGGAGTTTGGAAATCCATGCTGCATCTTTTCCAATCTGCAGGTGTATTCTCTGCCAGCTGAAGGCCCAATCAGCATACATAAACCTTGCCCCTAAGTAGTCTGTTCTGCTTTCTGCAGAGAGCAGGATTGCTTTGAATTACACATGCAATCAGAACATTTCATAGAGCAAATTGTGGTCATTTTGACAACTATACAGCAAGCTTAATTTCAGCCCAAATATACATGATATTCAGGAATACAATGAAGTAATTTAACGTTTTAAAAGGGGGGTATATAGTATAAATTAGTAGAAAAATCATGACACTTACAAACTTGTTCTAAAGATGTATTGTTCATTTTTCTTCAGAAATAAAACCCTACCCCCACAAAAGAAAAACCAACACCACACCACCCCCAACCACCAATTTCTATTAAGAATAAATTAGCCAATAAAGAAGAATTCCACTGATATGCAATTCATACCAGAAATCTATCTGAAACTTGGAAAAGAAAGGCAGGGGAAAGAGGGAAGGAAAGTAGGAGGAAGAGAATTATCTACACTGTTTTCAGCACAAATCCAAAATACAGCCACATACTAACTACTGAGAAGAAAATTCATTTTACCTCAGCCAAAACCAGCACCCATAAGTGTTGGATTTGTAAGAGATCAAATGGCAGAGAAGAATATGTAAGATAGGACATATTGATTCCTAGGACTTACCATGTCCTTTAGCAATGCTAAGGCTGCTCTCAACTGCACAGCTCTCATATGAGAAACATCAATGGATTTTCATTCATTTCTGCTACAGTCTGTCACTTATCCACTATCTCCTTCCAATTAGAGATTTGTGTTGAAACACAATAAACCTAAATTTGTTCTATAAAACTCAATATCTGGAATAGTGGAAATTTTTTCAAATTTTGATTGATAGCGACATCATCATCGTAGTCTGATTTATCACTCATCACTTCATACTCCTGCCAAAAAGGGTTAAAAGTCATCCCTTTCCAAACATTTACTACCTGACCTTTTCATAGCTACCCTGACAAATTTTTAGGTTCCTGTGTTCCTTAAGATGCACCGTGATAGTAGCTGGAATCTTCTAATTTCTTTAAACTGTGTCTTCCCAATTATTTATTTAAGAGCTGTGTAGATAAGCTCTCCCTTCTCACCTAGATCAGTGATAAGAGAGGAAATGGCCTTTTTAGAGTGTCTCTGCTTTTTAAAGCAGATAGAAATAATAAGGTTGACAAAGAAAAAAGGAAAATTAGGCATTATGAGGGTAATAACTTAGAAAGTGTCAGATTCAGAATAATTGAATCCAATGACATTTAATGCTATGGAAAACAATAGCAGCAGCCCAGCCGCCCATCTGATTCATGTCTAGTTCATGTTTAACAAAACAAGGCTAAGGGTCATGCAGTCATGAGTCCCATAAATAACCTGTTAATGGGATTTCCAAACAAGCTGTCCTCAAAATGGTTTTTTGTCTCACAGAAAGAATATTAACATGCAAATGGATTCGGGCTGTGTCCTCATAAACAACCATGTTCATTTAACCTCTGACCCCGACGTTTAACTGCCCATTCCAGCAATTTGTATGGTATTAGCCACAGCATGCCACTCCAAAGTGCTAACTTTGAGAAGAGAGGACTAAATGAATGGGTTACTCTCTGTGATGCCCAGTTAACCACGTCAAACCGACGTTACAGGCATGAAAATATTATTTTAAAACTTTCCGTTAGTTAGTTGACATTTTTGTTGCTACGGGGAAGAAAAAGGTGCCAGGAATGGTGCTGTGAAATATTATTGACTGCACAGTGAGCCAGCTCAGCAGAAGATCAGCTGGAGAATTTTGGCAGAGACTGCCAAAAATCACCTGCCTTCACCTGCTGCAGGAGCCCTTGGTGAAGCACTTTGTATTCTATAGCACCATGTCCAGGTTTTCTTGACCCTTTTCTGTAGCAGGATATTCCAGCCATTCCCTGCAGCATCTTCAGTCACCTTTTTAGAAGAATTGGCTCTTTTTCTTGCAATATTAAAAGGAGAGCCCACCTGCCTGACATGAATAATGAAATAAACATTCTTTGTTCAAATTCAACCACATCTCCCCTACCTGGTACTCCTCACAGATCTCAAGGGGAGACCTTCAAAGGACCTGTGGGAGCTTGCCTGACCATGGACAATGTCAAATTAAGTGTTCCCAGTTAAAAGTATCATGAAAATCACAGTAAATACCCACTCAAACTGAATTAAAGGATGAAGGTTGCTCCTAACAACTTGGTTTTAAAAGAAGCAATTAATTCTCCTTTGAAAGCACATGACTTCTGAGAAAAGGGTAAGAGTCCCTTTGCAGTGAACTGTGTGATCCAGAGGGAAAGGAGTAGTTGGGATGTCAGAGTACCTTTATCTGACTGGCTGTCTATATTTTTTCATCACAGAATCTCTATTCCAAAATACTCAGCACTTCAGAGTTTATTAGAAATTTGTAACTTCTAGAGAAAACTGCCACTGCTGGGACTGGGTCTAAAAGTTGTTTCAAAGTTTGCTGCACCACATTGATGAGAATCTGAACAAATAGTGTTTAGAAAGAAATTATTATTTTCATGTTTGCTAACATTGGACCATGCCCAATGGTGCTGTCAGCTGATTATTCACCTGGACTGATTTTCCATATCAGTTTTGGGTTTAGATTCTTTCCTCAATAAATAAATCCCTCCCTTTTCAGAGGCACAGTTTCAGTTATTGCTCATTGCATGTCACCGATTTGTCTCATTTTGCTCACACTGATTGGCAGCAAAGTCTCTGAATACCAGAGTTTCAGTTGCTAACACTTTTCTGGATGTGTCTGCTTTCTTGTCCAAGAAAACTCCAAGTCCTGACTTCTGTCCTAGAAGAAGTGCTAACAGGTCTTTTTCTCTCATCCCTTATTAACTCACAATTTTCTTTTTCCACATTAGACTCTGAAGGAAAATAGAGCAGAGGCTCAGAGTGCTCAGTGACCCTCCCAGCACGCTGTGTATTAAAGATTTACATTCCACCACAGGCTCACTCAGGACCACTCCTTCAAAGTTCCACCCAAGGCCAGGAACGTTACAACTGCAAACTTTTTATTCCAGAGCAGGCTGAAAGCAGAGTCATTAATGCTGCGATCGGTCTAATCCAGAGCATTTGTTGCCGCTAATTATTACGGACAAGCCTCTTTATTGAACCATATCCTTTTATCAGCATTAGGATGCATGAGCCCAGGCTGTTGTTTTAAACGCACTCATTAACCACACAAATCAGCCCTGTTGACAGAGCGCTTTTGAATTAAGCATCAGACTGTAGTCATTGGACAAGGAGCAATTTATAATGCCATTAGCAACACTCGCGAAGGTTACAGGCATCAAAAATTGTTCAGCCGTAATTATTCTTAATGGATACAAGGAATAAACTGACGCAGGACAGCTTTTTCATTAGCTTTCAATCAAGCCTGATGGCTTTGAGAAATGTACAGTAAATGCATTTTGGGGAGAAATAATGATGTTGCAGCACCTTTCACTGGAAAATGCTCTCAGTTCAGAACTTAACTTTTAATAACCTTAATTTGATATAATTAAAAAATATGATTTGCTTTGAAGATTTTGCAACGAATTGTTCTGGCTGCTGTTTAACCATTTTTCAAGTCTTTATCCCAATCATGAAACGAGAAAAAGATAAAAATCTTCAGATGCTTGGGATTCTCATGAAAAGCATTAGACTTTCAATTTCCTAAAGCCAGAGTAATGATGACAGGTTTTTAAAGTGAACTCAGAGCACTTAGAGAATGAAAGAAATGTTATAAAGTTTATCTACCCTAAAAAATCATCAGCACACACACAACATTCTCCATAAAATTCAGTCACAGATTCAGAAAGAGGTGATCTATCACCTTCTCACTGGTAAAATGGTGAAAAAATACTTAAAAAAAAATAAAAGAAGAAAAAGAAGAAAACAAAACCAAACAAAAACTTAACTTAGTTTTAAACTGAGTTTTATGTATTTAAAATCACATTGTCCTATTTCTGAAAAGCAAAACCTTCATAAATCAGTGCTCATTTCATACCCCATCACAGCTGCTATTAACAGTCCATGTCTGTCAGGAATACCTTCCTTTCTTTTTGCAACAAGAGTCTCACCAGGCAGATTGAAGATTTCGGCCAAATGGACCTTTAGTCACATCTGCCTCAAGCCCTAAAACCAATTAGAAGGTCTAGTGGTCTTTAGCACTACATGTGTGTTAGCACATAGGTTTCCATATTTTTACGCTGAGATCCCTTCACTACTTTTCCTTATACTTATGCACATCAAAGAAAAGAGATAACTGGGAAAATTACTCTAAGAGAAGGTAAGAATGGGGTTTACTGTCCTCAGTCATTGCATGCTTGTCAGATTGCAGGCCAGGAGGGAAATGCAGCAGCACCTCTGCTGCTTGAGCAGCCAAACTTCAGCAGCAGCACTGCTTTGCTGTCCCTCTGCTAGGAAATAATTTAACTAAAGTTATACACTTAATGGCATTAAATCAAGGTAGAGGGAGAAAAATTCTCTAATTTTTTAATATACACCCATGCTTACATATATACACACATTATCAACATGAAATTTTGGTAAAAGAACCATCAGCTCCACCACCCTCACTTTTCATCTAGATTGCAGATTGATGACAGTTTGAAGTGAACCTAAACACACACACAAAAAAAATAATGTATGTGCCTCACAAAGCTATAGGAAAGAGTATGACAAATTTGGTCAGACATCATATTTCTACTCATTTTGAATCAAATCTCACAATCAAGGACTACATCTTGCAGCTGAAGCAGGTCCCTGCAGAGATGTATCAGAGAGACCCAGAAGAGTTTTGGATCTTAAAGCCCATCCCATTCCACCCCCTGCCATGGGCAGGGACACCTTCCACTGTCCCAGGTGGCTCCCAGCCCTGTCCAGCCTGGCCTTGGGCACTGCCAGGGATCCAGGGGCAGCCACAGCTTCTCTGGGCACCCTGGGCCAGGGCCTCCCCACCCTCCCAGGGAACAATTTCTCCCTAAAGTCTGAAACTGAAGCCATTCCTCCTTGTCCTCTTACTACATGCTCTTGGAAAGAATCTCTCTGTCTTTCTTGTAGGTTTCCTTCAGGAGCCTCAGGGACCTTCAGGTGCATGAACCTGGCTTTCAGCTCCATAATCTACAATGCTTTTTTTCCTTTAAAAAAAAAAGTACTTTCCAAAGACCAATTCAGAACTTTTAAAATCCATATTTATAGTGATTAAAATCATCAAGTCTAGAGGATTCATCCTTTTACCATCATGTGTTCATCTCCACTAGACAATTCTCTCATACCCAGCCTTTTTTCCATCCTCACCATCATACTTGGCTGCCTGAAAAACAAGGCAGCTGCTGCCTATTTCTCTTTTGCATGTTAATTAAAAGACAAACATTGAACAGGATTACTTTGAATTATTGCCCTCGTTGAGTATATCTGGTAAAACTGAAGATGACCCTCGGTGAAAGAGCCAAATGCTTTTAATTCAGAAAGCTCATTTCAGTTTTATCTTTGACTTTAAAAATATTTCTCATTTTAATAAAATAAATTATGTAGTCCAGTTACAATAATAACATAATATCCGATTCTAATGTTATCTTCAGCTTCTAACAATGGATGGGAGGGAGGTCCTGCTCTAGTCTATCAGAAGGATGCAATGACCATTAAAAGGCAAGCAGAGATTTGTATCACTCAGTTGTTCAGTGTCATTGTTCCAGTCTCCACAGTGGAGAAACAGCACATTTCTTTTAAGTAAAATATTGCTGGGAACTCACTGCTTCAGCAATTACCTCTGAAACACATTGTTTTCTCAAAGCCATTAACATGTCAGATCATGGCAGTGCTTGACATTCAAACACGCCTTGGAGGGCTGCAATTCAATTTAAGGATCACCTCCTCTGAGCAGGCTAACCTGCAAATTTCACAAAATCCGAGGGAAATTCTCAGGGCACACTTTGATCATGCTGCTTCCTAAATTAAAAACAAAACTGTAAGCGTTAAACATCTTTAACAAGGCATTAAACCTCAGCCATAATCTAAGAGGGGTCCCTTAATGAGTAATGACATATGTTGTGAAGGCAGTTATCTCCTAATGCTCAGCACTCAGGCAGCACCATGGAATGGCACAGTGTGCAGGAGGGATGGATCATCACTAATGAGAGGATAATTTGAAGCTCCTCTTCTGAGAACCCCAGAGGAGACTTTCCATTGCTGCAGGATGGAGAAGGATGCAACACTCCTACTTATCACACACTTCAAAGGAGAATGGGAAGTGACAATGTGATAGAGCAAAAGATGCAGCAGAAACAGAAAATGGGCTTGGATGTTGGGATAGTCCCTGAAAGGGTTCCCTTCCTTTGTTCCCCCAAAGAAGCCACCGTGCAAAGTACTCAATCTCCTTACTCTTTTCCATCCAGCTGACTACTGAAGGCATCCTGGACATTGCTGTCCTGAAGGGGAGTGTGGCACGGGTGCAGGGCTGCTGGGGACACTCAGCACTCTGCAAAAGGAGCTCAGGTCAGGGAGGAGCCCAAGAAGTGACAGACGAGAGTTGTGCTCAAAGGCAGAAGAAGAACCCAACTTCTCTTTTCAAACAACAACAACAACAAAAAAAAAACAAAAAAAACCCAAACAAACAAACAAACCAACCAAACAAAAACCAACCAAGCAAACAAAAATACCCCCAAACCAAACAACTAAACAAAACCAACCAAACAAAAAACTTCAAAATTCCATTTTGAAATTTTTACCCTCATTTCTTAACGTTACCTTCTTCCAACATGTTCTAGTTAGTCATTGTGTTGGGAGGACCATGAACTCTGCAGGGAAGCACAGGGTGAAAGAGCGGGATTTTGCAGATAACAAGAAGGCCTTGATGGCAGAGACAGGAAGTCAGGAGCTACCCACAGGAACAAAAAGGCAGAACTGGGGAGAGGAGGAGGAAAAAGAGCTTCCAATCCCAGACAGCCCTGGGTTTGTCGGCAAGGGGTTTTGGGGGCTGGGAAGAGCAGGGAGTTCATGACATTTCAGCTGTTCCTTCTCATTCTACCTGAGAGATGTCCCTGGCCAGACAGAAACTCTGGGAGCTGTGATATGTTCACAGGAAAGCCTCACCTGGCTCCAAGATAAACTGCTGCAAATTCAGGTAGGTTATTCATTCCATACTTCTTTTTCCTTTTGTAAACTGTTACTTAAAAGTAGCAATGACTTTGTGAGGTGATACAAATATTCAAGGCAAACAATGGTACAGAACCCCAGATGATGTTTTTATTTACCCTTGTCACCCACACCTTTCTCCCCCTCACTTAACAGATGAAAGTGACAATTTATTCTTGGCTATTTGTGCCAGAGGAGATTTAGATTGAACATTATAAAAAATTTCTCAGTGGAAAGGATGGTGTTGGAACCAGAGAAATGGTGGAGTAACCATCCCTGGGAGTGTTTGTAAGGTGAGTGGCTGTGGCACCTAGGGACGTGGGTTAGTGCTGAAGACAGTGGTGCTGCATTAATGCCTGGACCCAATGATCCTAGAGGGCTTTTCAACCTTAATGATTCTATGATGCTCTGTTGATTCTAAGAAATAATAATAAAATTTTAAAAGCTCTGAATTTAATAAGAAAAGTCACTCATTATGAGCAGAATTAACAGGGGGAAAGACAATGAGCCTGATAGTTTTGCACTGTATTTCTTTATAGAATATAGGGAGAGCTGTTAAAGTCCACATAACCCTCTACTACACATTCTATTACTGGTGTTTTTATGGAATCCTAATGAATTTAACTCCTGACCAAAGGGACTAGCATGCACTAAACATATCTTTACTCACTAATTCCTTGCTCTGCAAGACAGTTTTACATGCAGAGAAGAGAGATGTCTAAATTCCTGCCCTCTCTATCTGACTGAAGGCAGAGGAGCCAGCTCTGTCCCTCCAACAGAGAAAGAATACGTGGCTGAGAAGGGATAGGGGATTCAACCAAAGCTGACAGATACCCAGATCAAAACCTGCACCCATGATTTTATGCACCCATGCAAAATTGTCATTCCCTGCCCAGCATCTTTTTTGCTTTGGTGGTTTTTTTTTTCTGATTGACTGTTTTCTTTTTTTTTTTAAGACCTATTTTCAGTGATTTAAAAGAAATTATGTTGAAGACCACTTGTAAATGCTTCTTGCATTGCTGAAAAAGCCTCAGTTTGGTGACAGAGTAGTATTTAATAATCATCGATATGAAATGCGTAGCTCAGCCCTCCTCCCTTGACCCTTCCCCTCATGTAAAGACATCTGCAAATTAAGTGAATAACAATCAATTTGAGATGTTGCCATTTGCTGAAGCAGGCATTACTGGTTTCTACCTGCATCTAAATCAAGGGAACTGCTTCCAGAGACAGTGATGACTTGACATTACATTGCAAAAATTATGAAAAGCAAAAGAGCTTTGGTGAACCTGTGTTGTGCCTGCTAAACTGCAGTTGTTAAAGCTCCAAACCTGCAGCACTTGGAGCTCTGTAGAGAAGGTCCTTTAGATGAAGCCCAGGCAGCCTAAGGGCCTGTCCTGGCAGTGGGCAATAGTTTATTCCTAGGGAGGAATGTCAGAACAGGCTCATTGTCTGGGGATTCTTTGTCCAAATTTGTCCCCACCTTCTAATACTTAATAGCCAGTTCTTGAGCCCCAGGTCACGTGTGAAGAAGTTCTGCAGCCCTCTTGATTTTGTACATGGTAAATTCCCCTCATGCAATGCCCTGCAGATTGCTCATGGACAGGAGTAGCACAGCCAGTCTTTTTCAGCTGCTGCCTCTGTTTCTGCTGCTGCCTCTTCTGGGCTCACTCTGCCATCTCACACACAAAAACAGTGTAAAAGCCCCTCTCTAGCACTGGTGTCATGCACTTGTTCATTCCCAGTTCTCCCATGTGCTTTTTAGACAGGTTCTGTAAAACTGTGTAATATTTACTGTGCAGCACAGTAAATATTACACAGTTAAATATTACAGAATAGACTTATACTCTGTTGTAGCAACCCTCTTCCACTTTCCTATTTCCTTCCCAACTGTTTCAAGCATTCCTATTCGTTTTTTTTGGCAGCTGTCAGTTACTGATTTGATATTTCACAGATGCAAAGATAGCTTCAACATCTCAGTCCTTTGCAATAGCAAACAGCTCAGAGCACAACACTTTAAATGTGGAGTCAGGATTTTCTTTTTTAAATGCACTTCAGAAATCAAACTTAATTGAGTTAAAAATTACAATACCTAGGATTTGAGGTGATAACATAAAATTCAGAATCCAGACTCATATTGTTGACGAAAAGGTCTTCACCTCTGCTTTTGTCTTTTTTATTCCTGTTTGGGTTTTTTTTCCCCCCCGGTCACCTGATTCCCCAGTTTCCGAGATGACTGCCCTACTTTAAGCAAGGAAGAGGAACCTCCTCTTTTCACTGTGGTGTGCAGCCTTCACTCCCCTCCCAAGTGGAGAAACAGCAGGGGGGCTTAAACACTCATGGGGGCAGAAAAAATGACAAGAAAACCATCTTTGTTCCAGGAATACGGGATGAGGTCACGTTACTATGGCAGCATGAACCATTTCCCCTCTTTCTAGCTGGTAGAACTTTGCCCATAGTTTATTCCCTGGGAAGCCTAATCCAGAGTTCAGGCTGGGGGTGGGGAGAGTGGGTTTAGAGGTCAACAGCAATGTGACAATAGCCTAGTCAAGAGAAAAGAAAGCTATGATATAGAGGAATCAAAGAGTCGGTTCACCAATCGCTAGGGGCTGGCTCATACAGAGAGGTTAGAATTCATCCCCTCACTTTAGCCCAAAGTTCCTGATTTAGCTGCTCTGTGCTCAGCATACAGAAATCCTGAATGATGAACAATAAGGAGCAAACAGTAACAGATGAGAGGCAGTGCTGGCAGGGAAACTGTGGCTCCTGTGCCCAGTGCTGTATTGTATTTATTAGCAAAATTACTGTGATATTTACAGGCATCTTAGACTAATGCTGTTATTTTTCCTGCTTCATTCCTTGCAGTTGTGAATAACACACTGACAGGACAGAACTTTTCCACACAGAGGCTGTAAGCAGAGGAGCAGGAGTTTTTGAATAAACGTGTATGTATGCATGCCCCCATGTGTGTGTAAATGTTCCCATAAAAAGGGACAAGCATAGACTCTAAAATATTATACAAAAGCAAGAGGTAAAATTTATATGTGAGTTAACTAACTTCGTAACCCTTGAATAAAAGAAAGAACTGTGAATGGTTTTCTTTCACTTGGCAGTCCAGGGAAAAAGAAAGTAAAGAAATTCACTGTTAAAACTGGCAAGAACAAAGACCTGTGAAATTAAGTTTCAGTGGTCTCTACACTACAATCCTGAGAAATATTTGAAAGGAAATCTGGAAATTCCAACAGCAGCACAGAAGTTGCAAATGACTCAGGGAAAACAACATGTAAGATTGCAAAGTGAACAGCTGTTGTCTAAATATTCATAGGCATTATTAGCTCAGTTGGTCAGAGCATGGTGCTAATAATGCCAAGGTTGTGGGTCTGATCTCTATATGGGCCATTCATTTAAGAGCTGGAATCAGTGATACTTGTGGGTCCCTTTTAACACAGAATATTCCATGATTATTTTATGGAACTTCTGTCATTATTAGTCCAAACCAAAAGATTTGCTTTTCTCTTAAACAGAGCTACAAATATTTTCATCAAGCAGGGTCTGAAATATCTTTTAAATCCAGCAGCATGTCACGCAACACTTGAAATGATGAAAAGAATTCTACTAATACCCCAAATACGTGAGAACACCATAATGGCATATCCTTAACTAACAGCCCATGGACAGTGCTTCATTTCTGGACAAGGGGGAAGTGCTGCTACATTACACTAAAAAAACATTTCCAATTAAGGAGGAGAGTAATGTAAGACAAATTAAATACAGTAAAGAGCTGCTGTTGAAAAGCACTACATTTATTAAGATAAGACACTGTAGAACTGTCCACTTATGGTGCAACAGTGATTTAAAAGACCACTCTGGTCTCACTGAAGCTCAGATACTTAATTTAGGCCTTTCAGCAGCTCACATTACAAGGACTTCTACCCCTCCCCCCAATATTACTCCTTTAATGTGTGACAATAAGGCTCATGTACATGAAGGTATCCATTGCGTAGCTTGAATTAAGCCATTTAACCTCCACTGAAATCCCATCAAGAAAAATCAATCCATACTCAGCTTTATACTACAGAAACTAAACCATGATTGGTACCTGAGTGAGACAGCCTTAAATTATATCAGGTACATCTACATTGTACTGTAATCATTTCTGTGACTGCAGGGTAGACATCTGTAGCCTCTGGAGAATTACTGTCAAGGCCTCAAGAAAAACCTGTCCAATGCTTTTCTGTGGCAGATTAATGCAATGAGGGATTTTCCCAGAGAGAAAGCTGCAGGTGTGTAAACTGACATAGTTCCTGGAAAAACCTAACTTGCACACCCCATTTCCCTATCTGTACTGGGAAGACTGACTAGTCCTGTCCTATTACAAAGAGAGCTGGCAGCCAGAGAGATTTACAGACATAATTGCTCTTACCATGCACAAGGTAGGATGATATGAAAGAACTTCATAGCCTATTCCACAGAAAGCACCACAGTTACAAAGGGAAATGGATCTACATCCCTGTTTTTCACCTAAAGCACTGATATTGTCATTTAAAGCACAGTTGCAGTCATGGACATATGCTAAATGTATAACAGAAGGGTTAAATTGGCCTAAACTCTGTCTGACTAAGTTTAAAATCTCTCTGGTCAAGATAAATGATGTAGGCCTGGGGCCAAATTATCTTCAGAAGGATCAGATTTATTTACTGAACATGCAGGATGCATAGAAGTCAGCAGGCAGCATTTATTGATCAGCCATCGACAGCACCATGTCACCCAAGTGCACCATATTATTGAATATGTTTACTTGGTCAATGTGCTTCTCTAAGCTACTGTCTCCTACAAGTGAACAGTGTAATGGCTTTTGGAGAGGACTGGAGAATATAAAGACATAAAAAGTCTCCCTGACAAAGGGCCCAGGGCAGCCGTGTTCAATTCCTAAATTGAGAGAAGCAGAGATAATCCACTAATCCTGGACGGAGCAGCACAGATCATGCCTGCCACCCAAGCACCAGGAAAGATTTCTGTACAAGAAAAGAAGCACCTTTCCCTTTGACATCAGAGGTCATGGGTGCTATTTCATCTGGCATTGTTTGGGAGTAGTACTTCTTTTCATCGTGATCATTCTTTTCCATTGCAGGATGAGTCTGCTGTTTTCTGAGGAGGATTTATTTCAATTTCTCTCTAATTTTGAAGAATACAGGATTTAGAGGAAATGAAGCAGTTTGGTACTCCAAGAGCCTGCTTTCAGCTTTTTGTTGCATTCTGAAGTAATTTTGCTACTTTGCATTTTAACAAGTAAATTATGTCAAACTGATCCATTCTTAAAGATGGGCAAAGCATCCCCCTTACCTAAAGGTGTGTTGAGCAACTGAGGTAACAGTGCTTTAGCTGTTGTTCTAATTCCAACAGAATCTTCAAATACTCTGCTAGGTTTGATGTAATTAATGCAGAAATCCCCTTTTCTGGTGGGCACTTCTCAGTCTCATTTCTGTGCTATACTTCCACACAGGCTTAGTTACACAGTAATATCAAATGTTCTACTTGGAAATCAAACCTTTATATTCTAAGTCAATTGTCTGCATCTCTCAGGTGGCCCAAGTCATTACCCACCTGTGAAAGTCCATAGCAGGTGTATTCTGTTTAATGACTTAGGGTTTAAGCAACGCTGTCAGGTGGGGCAGATTCACAAAATCATAGAAACATGGAATGACTTGGGTTGGAAGGGACCCCCAACTACTTTCAACCCCCCCTACCATGGGCAGGGACACCTTGCACTATCCCAGGCTGCCCCAAGCCCCATCCATCCTGGCCTGGACACTCCCAGGGATGGGACAGCAACAGCTGCCAAAGAATTTCTTCAGAACATCTAATTTAAATCTCTCCTTTTTTGTTTTAAAACCATTCTCCATTGTTCTGTCACTGTCTGCCCATGTCAAAAGTTTCTCTCCCTCCTTTTCACAAGCCCAATTTAATTGCTGGCTGTGATGAGCTCGTCCCAGAGCCTTCTCTTCTCCAGGCTGAACATCCCCAGCTCTCTCAGCCTGTCTGCATAGCAGAGATGCTCCTGCCCCCTGATCATCTCATCAAACACCTAGAAATATTTTTATTACCAGTAAGAACCTTTTTCCTAGCAAAATAGCTCAGATTTTTTTTTTCTTTTCTTAAAAGAAAAAGGTTATCCTTGCCTTCACCACCTGCAGACGGTCCTGGCAACTGACCAAGAGTCTGAGGGTTGCATTTAATTTGCATAAATCAGGGCTGATTACAGTTACTTTCCTCATTAATACACTGAGTACTGATTAATAATCGGCAATACACAGAATGTACCGATGCATTTTCCAGGCACTGAATGCAGCTTGGTGCCAGACATGTTTCTAAAAACAAACTCCTGTTCCACAATGCTCCTGCTCAACACACAAAGGACAACCAATCTACATCACAATGCAGCCTTTGTTCTGAAAGGAAGAGAAAGTCCTGAGAGTTTCTTTAGTTCTTACTGGTCATATCTTCATTTTAAAACCTGGTGGGAGCGTGCAGAGATCTGAGCTACTTTTGGAGCCCCTGTCTCGTTCCACACAGATGCTTCAAGCAAAACTCCACACCCCTTTCTGCTCCAGTTGTGGGTCCTGTTGATGCTTAGGATTTTAACTTTATGATTTTCATATTTTTTGAATCCTGCAATTCTTTCTAAATTCCATATCCAGTGTCAGCTGCTGCTCTCCCATTTTGCTCAGACACAACAATTCCTCTCCAGGCCTGGCAATCAAGGACCCCTGACTGTCCCAGGCCCTGAGAGATGGAAACAAAAGTGACTTGGGGGGAGCAAACTTGGGGTGAATAACTTCACTACCTGAAGCTGTAATTGGAAGATGAACCCCCAATATGCAAATAGACTAAACTTATAAAAGTGTGAAAACCTGTGAGCCCTTGTTCATTTTTGGGTGTAGGCCCTGGCAGGGCTTTGTCTGCCTGAAATGTACCTGAAGGCCCTTCAATGAATATATAAATATATATAAACCACATTTTTTTCTCTTAATTTTGTCTGACCTCTGTTTTTAAGTAGTCCCAAAAAGGCATCACTATCACCCACATATTCTGCACCAGCAGCCGAGCTGCATTCCACAAGAAAAATACTGTCAAGACGAGTGAACTGTTTTCTTCTTGCCTGTACAGGGAAGATGCAAGGAGCACATTCAACTCAGCACATCTCTCATTTCATTATGACAATATACATCATCTACCAGCATATTTATTGCTTATATAGATGTGAGGTTTTTTACATGGAAAATTGATTTATCTATTGGATAATTAGTAAACTTCAATAATTGCAAAAACCACTTAGAATCAGTTGACATTTAATTAACATACAATAACTGTCTTATTAAATCTCCATTAAATACCTGTTAGAGTTAATTAAAACCCTTGATTCCATGATTCCTGGGGAAACCACATTATAGTTAAACAATGAGCTGCCTGGAATGGAGTTGCTTGCTTATTTCTCTTGCCATGGGTTGCTCTAGTTTAAGGTAAGGACAACACTGTGTTTCAGATTTCTAACACTTTGTGTTCATGTAAAGACATGGTATGAAAATATGAACGTAAAAACATTAAATGCTCCAAGATTTTCAGCTGGACTCAGTGGCAACTCTTTTTTTCTTAGACCTGAGTGTGAAATTCATACCCCAAGCATGTCCCAAGTCAGTAATGGCTCTTATGTTGCGACAGATCTTTAAAAGTCACGATAAACTTTTGTGTAGAGGGACAAATGAAGAGACCACCATGTTATTTTTTATGTTATTCTAATAAGATTATTTGGAATTTTAGTCTAAATTTGTTTCTTATCCCCTGAGATCTGTTTTTTTTCTGGCTTCTGCTAAGGTAGAAGCCTCTTCTATATCATCAGATAGACAAAAATTGGATTATACAGAAAACTTCCACAACATTAGGCAAAATAAATTGTACTGGTTTTTCTTCTACTGAGTCCACTCAAAGATGTTAATGAAATAAAATACCCCAACCAACCAAAGATAATCCTATCCTTTTCTTCTTGCAAGAGACAAAAATGAAAACATTTAGCACTGCTGTTTGATCTGCAGCACATGAACAACTTCAAGCAAGTACAAGATCCTTTAAAATGGAAATCAAAAATGGTATCAAGTATAATAGCACTCATATTTGTGCTAAAGTCAAAGTCAGAATAAAGTCAGTTCAAGAAAATATCACTAATAAGACTTTGGGAATCTACCTCCTTGTGGCTGACCTAGGTTTATAGTATTCAGAACTTCTCTTTTACATACAGGAATTTTCTGAACACCTAAGCATATGTATAAAAGTGAAATCAAATGATTGCCTCAGACTTGACAGAAGTGCTGAACTAAGAACCATGCACTGTCCTCTATTAAAGGGCATCACCTTGAGAAGCTAAAGGTTTGTAAATGTTGCTCTAGGAGTTAGTATTCTCTGCTGTTGTCTGTTATATATCTGTAGAGGGAAAATAATGATCCTCAAAGATGGTGCCTAATCACCTTTCATGCGACCTTTACAAAACCCATAAACCAGAATTCTGATTTATCAGAGCAGAAACCAAGATTTATCCCTATCAAGGTACTCGTGTATCAAAAAAGGGATCCTGTTTTTGAAAATAACAAAACAGGTACTGAAAAGCCAAACAAACCTATAGTCAGCCAGATCACACTGGGTAAGAGTGAGGGGCTGTACTCACCATAATCTGGGGACAGATTGAGTCTGTAATGAGAGCACACAACGTATTTGTTGTGAGTTAACTTTAGTCTTAAGTCCCTGAATAAATAACCTGCTTTGTTTCAATTCATTTAAATGTCCACATTCTACTGTTTATCAAATTAGAATGAGTCCTGCAAAATCAAGTCACACTGCTTCCAGAGATGTACAGAGACCAATATAAAAAATGTTATTCATTAGGAATCTTATGATTTAAGTATTTTGCTTACAATGAAAATTAATATTCCTATTTAAAATAAATGTTGAGGGAAAGTGTTTTATCCTAATTAACAAAGAATAGAATTTGATATTTTTATATTGACATTTTATTCATTTTATTTCCATTAAAATCTCATGTAAACCAGGTTAGATTATTTTATATCTATATATATATCTATATATGAAATAAGTAGTTTAAAATTAGTAAATTATTGCACAATATCAAATGGCTATTATGTAAATATTTGAGGGCAGCTAATAATACTGTAAATGATATCACTGGTACTCTGCATCTGAAAAGGTACCATGCATATGTAAACAGAAACTAAGGTAAAGAGTAGTTGTTTACAAATTCAAATTTTCCAGTTGTACCATGAAGGATATTGAACATTTCTAGCATTCTACTTTGTGTTATTATCCCCTTATATTTTAAACCATGCCTTTTTAATTCTCCTGTTTTTCTTCATGGCTGCATCTCTGCAACACAAACTTGTTTCCCAAACCATTAAGAAATATTACCACTGCTGGAAATTCATCTGTCATTTTGCAAATCTTTTTCAAAGGAAAAAATAAAAGGTTGTCTCAGAGAAAGAAAATAACTTAGAAACAAAAATAGTATGAATTTTGCTCCCACTGGGACAAGCCAAGTAATATTTACTCTGACATGATAAAAGATCAGAAAGTGTTAGAACTAATGGTTCTGTAAATAGGAAATTCAGAAGAGAGGGATCCTGGTAGAATCACAAGAAAATTGTATCCATTTCCAGCTGCCAATTTTTATGAAACATCCTGATTTTTTAACTCTGTATTTTTAGAACTTTGCATGATAACAGCACCTCTGCCATCAGTACCATCATCTTTTTTACGTTATTGCCAGGATTTCTCCTGGAGAATTATCACCAGTTTCCTGCACAGAAACAAATAAAGCAGATTATGCAGAGGTCATTTTCAATGACAGCTGCATTTTGGAGAGTACAGTAAAAGAAAATCCAGCATTGGAAGGAGCCCACCCTCCAAAGAGAACACACAAATAACCCTTCTGAAGCTCTCAAGACAAGGGACCTTGGCCAGAGAACACTGAATGCCCATTTCAGAGTGTTCCTTTCTCTCCAGCAGTGAATCAAAGGCAGGATAAAGACACGGCACAGGCAAAGCTCTCCAGATGTATCAGAATGTGTGAGAATCAGACACATGCCTGGTGCATTTACCCTCTCCACACCTAAACAAGCTATTTTCTAGTCAGGAGAAGGCAAAGGAGGTTACTCCAAAGTACTTTCTGTTTACAACTTAACATTATGGCACAGCAGAAAAAAAGCCCAAAGCCCATCTAAGGTGGGTTAAATATGTGAGCATCAGAAGGCCAAGGGAAGAATGCACCTTAAACAACTGCAGCTACTCAATGAGAAGTGGAAAAGTCTTCTGAAATTTTGTCTAATTTATTTGAAGATAAACTCACAGCACCAAATTTCTGAATATTTTCTTCTAAAAGCATCTCTCAGGTGATTATTCTCCATGAAGTACACTTTTGTGTTATTAACTCCCATTACTGCTGACAACTGCACTGATGCTACACATTCCTCACCCCTGTCTCCAAACTGAAAATCCACATTGCTGTGAATGTGCCTCCTTCTATGTGGGCAGCTCTTGCTGGCACAGAATATTTCATTTTAATCTAGTTAGTGTATTATTTAAGAAATGCAAGTTGATTAGAGTCTGAGTTTCTGCCTTTCTTGCAATGCTAGATGATTAATAAATACATACTCAGAACCAAAATTGAAAAATATGAAGTTGTGTAAAACCTTACAATGCAGTTTTGTATTGATCCTAGATGGACACCAGGTCTTCTCACAGCACTTAGAATATAATTAGAATTCAACACTAAAGAAAAAAATTCCCAGAGTAAAACATGCAAAGATTACAATCTAAATACAATATTGTTAGTTGAAAGAAATGAATGTATAGTATTGAATGTTCAAAATTGTGTTGAATTAGATAAGCAAATCCCATGTAGACTTTGTTAATGATTCATAATCAGCTAATAAGCTCATCTCTAGTAGAATAATGATCCATGGACCTGTTAGCTCATTTATCACTATGTTTTACAACACTGGCAAAGAAACTAATTAAATCCCAGCATCATTACACAGAATTCCTTTTAATAGAGATACAATGATGCACTAGAGGCTACAGATTACACTGCAAATTGTACCCAGAGATTCTGGACAGCAAGTTTTAATTAACACCTTAGCAAGAAGCTACCCACTTAAATAATAACTAACTAGGAAACATCTGCACACTCAAAAACATTGGAGGAAGGAGAGAGTAATGAAAGGAGCATGATGTGAAGTATGGAAATTGTAGTTTTTTTCTATCCACAGCAAAAAGCTGTTGCTGTTCTCCACCTGCATTCATTATCCAACACAAATGAGAAGGCAGAACTCAGGCTCCAGATCAGTGAGGATACTGGCAGAGGCATCATATCAAGTTATAAAAAAAAATAAAATCTGTGCAGCACCAGCACTAGGCCAGTGCAGCTGGAGCATCTCCCAGAATACAGTAAGGATTCCCAAAGCACAAGAGTACAACAGAAAGAGTACAAGAAGTTTTTATGTTATTTTGTTCATTGTGGGAGGGAAGACAGGTGTGTAACTGCCCAGAGGAACAGCTTTCTGTTGTGCAGCAAAAGAGAAGGAAGAACTTAAGAGACAGCACAGAATGAAAAAAAAAAAAATGAAAGACTGAATAGTCCAACACTGGTATTCAAAGGAAAGATGACTCTAACAGTAGAAAACAACCAAAAGTAGTCATTAGTTCAACCTTTTGCCTTGAACATCCCAGCCTAGAATAAGAAGCACGCACAAATTCTGCAGTGGATCTGAGCCAAGAGACAGCATTTGCAAGCAACTTTCAAATGCACATGTAAAGGAATATGCAGCCCCCAAGATGGTAAGTTGTTACTATGGCTATTGAGAAAGTAACCAAAAAGGCAAGACTCTCCAGCAAAATACCTCAGGCTCGTTGGATTTTTTTCTGAGAGTAGTGGTTATTCAATGAAACTCAGGCACATCTGAAAATGATCAACAGGTCAGGTAAGTCAGACAATGTTTTGAGACAGCTTCTATCATGGAACAATGAGACAGTGAAAATATGGCTCTCCACAAGAAATAATGGTCAGACAACAGGCAAGCAAGAGGGGCTGGGTAAATTGCTCCATTCTTTTGGAACCCCACTTTAAGACAGAATGTTTTACCTTCAGCAGGTATCCTCTCTCCAAACCCCAAAGAGCCCAGAACTCTGCCTAAGAGCACATGCCTAGTTTTTAGATGCTCCAATCAGAATAGAGAAATGCCACTCTAGTTATCTACAAATCTGGACTATTATGACACTTTTTGACTCAGTTAATATTTCCTATTTGAAAAACAGTTTGAGAATACCTCAAAAAATTAAAAGCTTGTCAATGTATCTCTTTCTTTACACAGTTGAATTCATACAAAAGGAGAAGCAAATAGGATAAATCTGAGTTTGAACTGAATCTGTTTTAAAGTTAGTTCTCAAAGACCTTTGCAAGAATCTATTACCTAAAAGTGTAGCATTCAAAGAAATTGTCTATCCAGCAGAATCACCAATGTCTTGTTGATTTTTCTGAGATTTTTATTGTCAGATTAAATGTAATTAAAGATTCCCATAGTGACAATTAAAGACTTGAAAGAACTGAAGTTCATGTTCACATTATTAGGTGGGAAAGTGCAGCAATGCTGTAAATATCCATTAGCCATTACAGTTCTCATTAATCCCCAAAACCAACTCATTAGTGTCCTTAGACATGACAGACAAGTACAGCAAATGAGATAAATCTATCAATATATTCATTGTGTGCAAAATCAGGGCTTCCATCATCATATTCACAAAGTGACAATCAGTTAAATGCTTCTTCTGCAAGAAATAAATGTAAGAGAGTCTAGCTGGAGTGTAGAATGATGCATGGTGAAATAACCAAGACATCAGACATTTCAGTTATGCTTGCAGTAGGTTCATGTGAAGTTCAGGTTGGTATGAGCTGTCACAGTTGTTTAGCCAATGCTAAATTTTATACAATATATTGATTTAACTTAAACTGCTGTACCTTACAGTTATTTCAGAACTGAGGGTTGCCAGTTTGTGGAATTTGATGGAGGCTTCTGGTTGTGTAAAGAAAACCTCAGTAGATTTCTTAAGAGCTGGAGTCACATCCAGGCCTGATACGGCCCCCTAATGATACCTTAGGGTTTTAGCTTTTATATTTTTCATGTATTTGTAACCCTGCAATTCTTTAGTGCAGAACTCTAAACTCCATATCCAGTGTCAGCTGCTGCTTTCCCATTTTGCTCAAACACAACAATTCCTCTCCAGACCTGGCAATCAAGGACCCCTGACTGTCCCAGGCCCTGAGAGATGGAAACAAAAGGGAGTTGGTGGGAGCAAACTTGGGAGAATGATTTAATTACCTGAAGCTGTAATTGGAAGATGAACACCCAATATGCAAATGGACCAAACTTATAAAAGTGTGAAAACCCATGATCTGTTGTCCATTTTTGGGTGTAGCCCCTGGGGGGGGCTTTGTCTGCCTGAAATGTACTGAAGGCCCTTCAATAAATACAATTGCTTTTTATTCCCTTGTCTGGCTTCTGGTTTTAGGTTTCCCAAAAAGGCATCAGCACAGTGCTCAGGACACTACACCCTGCTGGGAATGCCAGGGTAAGACCAAAGACCTCTCCAGCATGAGATACTGAGGCTCCAGTCACTACCAACCTTGTTCTGAGCATGGACACAAACTTTCTCATATGAAATCTCTACTTACCAACTATTTTTCATTCCTCTTTCTCCCATCTTCTCCCTGCCTTTGCTTCATGAACTCTTTTGACAAAAGCCTGTATTAGATCATTTTCTTGTACATCTGGTACCTTCCACTAGTGTCTTTATCTTTTTAACATTACACATTCACCTTTTCACAGTTACCTTTAGAGTGCTCAGTTGAGAGGAAAACTCTACAGTCTTTTGCTGTAGCACAGCACAGTCAGAAAAGCAAATCCACTGAATTAGACAGAAACCAACAGTGCTAATAAAAATGCCACTGTTTAAATCAATAGTATGGCCTTGCCCAGAATACAGGTTTCATTTTTATTTGCTTTATCCCAGAAACAGAACAGGAAGAGAAAGGATTCAAAGATGGGTCACAAAAATGGTGCCAGGCCTGCAGGAATTAACTCCAAGGCATCATTAGAATTTTGGTCTGCTTAGTTCAGGAGAAAAAAAGATCTCATCCAGTTGTACAAAAAACTCAAACTGCACAGGGGTTAAAACAAGAGTTTGCACTTGCTACATCTGGGAATGCAGGCACATGATAAATAAATCTAAAACCCAAGTAGTACCTTTATTTAAGAACAAATGGGAAGTTGGGGCATGAATGGAATTGCACATAAAATCCAGCAGGGCATAACACAAGAGGTATTGCTGTAGATAAAGTAAACACCTGCAAATGAAGGGCTAGTAACTCCACTGATGTGGTAAATCAAAAATAAGTTAGAGACCATAGCCTTGCCAGGCTAAATTATTGTTCTAGAGATTTGAGACAGATGTGAATACGGCCTCTAAAACTATTCTACCTTAGCAGTTTAGGAAAGGGTTTGCCAGTTCCACAGGTGTAGAAAGCACATTCTGAAGCTCTCTCTGAAAGGATCAAGACAAGATGTTCACAGACCTGGTGCATCAGGTTGGTACCACTGACAGCCTGAGAGACCTTGCCTCCTGGGTCCCATGACTGCAAGAATCCTCATGATGGGTGTTTCTGTGAATGTATAAACCTCTCCTCTGTTCAAATGGGAAAGCATAAATTGGATTTTTGCCATTCGTTGTACAGTGGGATCTATTTTAAACGTATACTTGGTTTAGAAGACATTTCAGAAATACCACCCATGTTTCAGAATGGTCTTAACTGGATGATCACAATTCCTACACCTTGTCCACCACCAAGCCTCTTGCAACAGCAGGGGTTCTAGCATCTCCAGCTTATCACAGGATGAAAAGTAAGTCCTGAATCAAAAGCAAATATGCAGTCATTCCAAATCACTTTAACACTATATACTCCAGGATTAGCAGAAAAAAATTGTTCAAGCAATACTGTGACCTTACTGCCCCCTATTTTGAAGCTCAGAAAATTACAACATTCCCTTAACCATACATTTGGCAGCTTGAATGAATGGTGCAGCAGGGACAGGTAAGAATTCCTCTGAAAAAGAAATGGTAGTGAAGATGTGGTTTTTCTTAGTTCTTTAAAAATTGTCATTCCTACATGCTGTCTGTGTTCCCTGATGTAGAGGATGTGGTCATTTTATGCCAAAAGTACTCTGGGGAATGAGTTCATTTTTATTCTGAGCTAGTCTTTGTAATTCTTTGGAAAGAAGGGTTTGCAGCATCCAGACACAACCAGCTAGATGGACCCAAGATGCACAGAGTATATCCCTCCAACACTTCCTGTCTTACTGGGGTATTTTTCTCTTCTTAATGCATGGAGAATATATTGCATAGTCATTCATGCACTAAAGACCTCAGAAAAAGTTCAAGACTTCACATTTTCCCATATTTTCTTCCCTCTTCCCTGCTCTCCCCAAGCCAGTATCTCCTAGCATGTCAGTGCATCTGTTATTTCTTTTTTCTCCAATGCTGAGGGCCCCTTGTCATGCTCAGTTCACATGGCCCAAAAGTAACAGCTCAGTACAAGCTGCAGCAGAGGCATCACCTGAGAAATTTAACTGAGAATATTCAGGACTGTTTCTCTTGAAATACTGAGTGCTCTACACTTATAAAGAATTGAGGGTGCCCAGCTATTTATACAGCAAGAATGGGATTCAGGATGGCAAGGTTAATATTGTGTAACAGAACTGGATATTCCTACAGACATCCACGTGCTCAATCTATTCTAATCTATTCCAATTTCCTATTCAGCTTATTGGAATCTATCTGGAAACTGATTCATTATTCTACTTGTTATTAGAGGAAACAATAACTCCCAATTTAGCTATTGTTTATTCTTTATGTTCAAACTCAATTATTATCAATTCAGTGTTACCAGAGGAGAAGTATCTCAGCTTTATTGAACATATCCTTTTGAGTGGGAAAAAAAGAACCATCAACAAACCAAACAGCCCTTTTCCCACAAAAGGCATTCAAGTCTTGCATCACCTCTTTTTGTCTATAACAGAATCCTCAACCTCTGAATGGGAAATAAGTGAGCAATCCCAAAGCACACACTGGAATTTGCTCAGCACCCTGTTCAGACCCTGGCTGCACAAGTACCAGAACCAGGAGAATACCTGTGAGGGTCAACAGGTGCATTTAATATTGGGATTAATCAGAATAATGTTAGCATTTTGGGGTTATTTCTATGTAAGTGTATTTCCTTTGAGGTACTTTAGATTTCAAATGGCAATTCTTCAAGCCCAGTTTCCTTTTGTCCTGTTCAAATTACACCAAGTGGAATGACATCAGTATTGTTGATTCTACAGTCAGATAACTGACACAGAAGCTTTACTGATTTCCACAAGTCATGGTAGCAACAACTGATTTTATACTCATATCAAATTGTCTTTCATTTTTAAAACTAAAAGAATTTTAGTTTTTGAATAAAATGCAATTTTATTCACAAAATCTAACATAATTTTAATAGATAAATCAGTTCTCACACTCTCTTCTTC
This sequence comes from Petroica traversi, assembly GCA_025920805.1. Lineage (NCBI taxonomy): Eukaryota > Metazoa > Chordata > Aves > Passeriformes > Petroicidae > Petroica > Petroica traversi. The sequence goes on along the minus strand of JAHLSL010000112.1, from coordinate 2,733,186 downwards.
CACCCAAAAAAGTCATAGATTTTAAGTACAACTCCATCCTAATGCACAAGGCTAATTCACAATTAAGTAAATTAATGCCAAGGTGACCTGAATGCTTGTAAGAGTGTGTGATTTGGGGGGTGAACAATGACATTACTTTCCTTTTAGAAGTTTTCTTTGTTTTCTGTTTCAGAGTTATTCCTCATAAACCAAACATCCCTCCCCCTTCTCTGCTTCCAGGCTCACATATTTTACCTACATTTCTTACACGCAAAAATTTCTATGACAGTTATTCCACGAGGAAGAACTTCCCAAATAAAGTAAAGCACAAACAAATTACTTTTCTTATATCAAAACATATTAGGCAGACCTCACAGTCTCTATGTTGGATTTTGAAGGGGATTCTGGAGGAACAACGAAGCTTAGTTTTTGAGCAAAGGTAATTTTGAAAGGTGGAATCACAGCTTATGAAACTCTCCAGAGAATTTTCTTGATGCAAAGCTAAGAAGACTTTGTGATAATTTCTTAGGAGCTGGCCTCATTCCAAGTTGGATTTTAAACACAGATTATAAGGCAAACACCATCCCCCACAAGTATTAAGAAAGAAGAAAATAACAGAATGGGGGCTGCAGAAATGGTGTCTATTGTGGGACAAAAACCTGTCAATCAAGCAAGTTGACAGGCATCAGAGATTGACAGACAGGCCCTCTCTCTTGACTTCAGTTATCTAGGGGAATGGGAAAAGTGTCTGCAAGAACAAGTTAAATTGCCAAAGTCATTACCAGTCACCAATTACCAAAGAAAAGATAACAAGGTGTATTTTAGAAAAATCGATGCAACAACATGCATTTCAATAAAGTGAGTTTTTCAGAACTTTAGAAAACAAAATGAACTATTTAGGGAATACATGAAGGTTTTTTTCATAGAATACCAAGCACTTTACTATGCCAGCAGGCTTTGGAGATTCATCACTATTCTCCCTATATTTTGTATGAAGTCCAAAGGTCAACCAACAAATGTGTCCCTTTGTCTCTTCTTAGTCTTAACCCACAGAAAGAAAGTAATCCCTCTATCCCAATGATTAATTCTAGGTTCTGTGCCTGGGAAAACTAGAGTCCAAACAATATTTTGGTTCCCAAGTGCATTTATTCTAGTTACAAGAGTAAATTCTATTATGTATTAATAAATTACTAAGAAAAGACCAAAGGATCTTGATATTTTCTGCCAGATTTGATTTTTTTCATTCACCCAGGCTGAAAGGATCCCTTATGAATTGTGTTGGACCCACTGCAATACCTTCAGAAAGGCTGCCTGAACTTGGAGTACCAGATTTCTCTCACATCACTCTATTCAAAATTTTTCTGTAGTCCTGACATAAATCAAGTGGAATGAAATGTATTCTGACACAGAAATTAAGAAGCCAACAACGAAGGCACTGAGAAAATAAAGTCTTTGCTGTGATAGAAGGAGGCAGCCCCCTGTTTCTGTAACCTCCTTCTGACAGCATAATCAAGACCAAAGCAGGACAACCCTTTTCAACATAAATAAAAGTGTTACTCACTGAGAATTTCAGTGTACTTGCCTTCAGATTTTCCAAGCTCTCATAACAGTAATTAAATATCACTGCAAATATGTAGAGCATGTAAAATGAATTAGTTTTTTCTAGATTGCTGCCCATTCGTTTTTTGGTGAAGCATTCCAAGTGTTTTCCTTCTTTTAATTTACCTGGCATTATGTGGTTCACTTTCAGGAGCAGCTTCTACTTTGAGTGGAAACAAAAGGAGGTTTTTTACTACTGCAAGGACATGATTATAAACTGCAGAGGATCCACAGAGAACACTTCAAATGGGTCTTCTCAGGCATCATCTCTCCCTCCCTCTGTGTCCAATATCACACAACATCTCTTTCTGCACCATCCATTATGGCCCATGCAGGAAAGTGTGGAAACTGCTCCTCCAGGATTTATTTGCATCCCTCTTGTATATCTCCTCAGGACTGTGGTGACTTCTGTTTCTCTTTCTGACTTATGTAACTTCTGTGGCTTTTTTTAAAAAATGAAAATTACTCTGCAATCCAGTTTTGATCATCCCACATGCATCTCATACCCTTAAATTCCCGCAGCTCCCTCAAATAATTCTTTTGGACAATGTACAGTAAATAACTTTTCACCTCAAGAGGCACTTGTATCAGTGTGTCACACATCAGACCTTATCTCTGTGCTTTCAATGAATCACAGAATTATAAACTGAGATAATTTGGAATGGAAGGGATTTCTGGAGGTCATTTAGACCCCATCTCAGCTCTAAGCAGATCTAATGAGATCAGCTTGCTAAGGTAGCCATTTAATCAACTTTTGTGAACACCCCCAAATGAAAATGTACCAACAGGGTTAGTAAAAAATTGTTAGTAAAAATTGTTAATAAAAATATTTTACTGTATCTAAGTGGAATGCTCCATGTTCCAAATTGTGCCCATCATCTCTCATCCTGCTGCTGTGCACCCTTAGCAGGAGTCTCTCTCTGCCTTCTCTCAGCTCTTGACTCACTGGTATTAGGACAAAAATCTTCAGAATACTTACTTTTATAGGGAAGAGGGGAAAATACAAGAAGACTGAAAACACCTTGTGAAGATATCTCAGAATGTACAACTCAAGAGCTCACAATTATTTAACGAGCTAAATTAATTAGCTGAATCACAGATAGGGGACCATAATGCCTCCATATTTCTAAGAGTAACCTTGTACAGATGTGCATTCAGAAGGATGTGAACATCAGTTCTCCTTAACACCAGAAAAAATGCCTCTAGAGTGAGCACCTAAATCCTGCTGAAGATCTGTTTTGTTGGTTTTCCTTGCTCTGGTCATCTGTAGCAGAAAGATGTCCCAGGAACTTTGTGACCTTGAGGTGACCAGCTCCTTATGGCACATGTGGCTCTGATCTTCAAAGGGGAAGCCATCTCTGACCCTTCATAATAAATCTGAACAAATGCCAAAATCATCATCCACTCACCATACTGAAGAACAGGAAGACATCAACCCTGAAAATTATTTCTACTGATATTTTTTCCTAATTTTCATTAGACCTTTATTTGTAATGAAATTAGGAGGAATATAGACTAATTCCCACTAGCATGTCAGCACTGTGGATTTGGAGGCAAATTTGCTTACAGGGAGCACTAAAGCAGCCACACTTTAGTTTAAAACATTCAATAGCTGCATATTTAGCAGCAAATTTCAGATTTGTAGCACAGCCTTTGCCAACACTTGAGTCTTATGTGGAGAATCTTCATTTACACTCTTGATCTTCTGCAGTCTCCATACCCAGGCTGACATTTGACTCATGAACCTCTGCCTTCCTGCAGAGCCCTCACACCAGATAAAGTGATCAAAACAAAACTACTTTCCATGCAATTATAAAACATAACAGACCACAGCAAAAAATGTAAAACCTCCAAAGCAGCTCAAAGCTAATTAATTTATATTACTAGTGAAAGAAGAACCACTTAAAGTGCCTTTTCTTATTTAAATTACCATTGACAGCACCTGAGGTTTTTTGTTGTTTTCTTTTTTTACTCTTGGGAACTCCTGTTACAATACTAGTTAAATTCTGTGTGACTGTAGAATTTATGAAGATAAGGCAATTACCATTACAAAAACAATCCCAGGTTACAATTTATGGCAAAAATAAAGGAGTTATGATGTTCTGTTAAATCATTCAGTGATGCATTACATACTTAGTTAAACAGTCTAGTTGTGAAAATTTAGGACTAATTGGCATCTTTGCATTCAGTAATTAATTATTTTGTTTCATTTATGGATACTTCATCTATGTATTGTTAAGCAATAATGTAACTTAATAAACATAAAATGTACAAGCCCTGTAGCAAGCATGTAATCAATATCAATGACCAAGAGGAGAAAGCACAATTCCATAAAGCTTTGATTTCCACTCACAGCAATGGCAGAGTTAAACCTGTGCTCAGAAGCAGCTTCTGACTGAGAGGTCCAACACTGCCTAGCAGAGCTGGCTTTGCTGGCAGGGAACAATTGTGAGTGTGGCCTCAATTACAGGGCACATTTCCTTGGTGTTTTGTACCAAAGAATTCCAATAATTTAAGAAAAATTATAAACCATGAAAAATTCTACCTAGAAGTAGCAATTGAAGCTTCTGAACTGCAGCATTGCTCTGTCTGGAGGAACCTTGCTATGCAGAAAGAACCAAGGGATTGATCTGTTTTGGGCTGGGACCTACCTGAAGTAGCTCCCTTCATTAATATCTTCCTGATTATGGTGCACAATTTTCTATTGCCTTTATTTAGATATACAGAGTTTTGCATTTTTCAAGACAATCTCCTCTGCCACCTGCTTCCCAAATCCGTGGTGAAGGAAAATACCCATTATATCTATTAAAGATTTAGATGTTAAGAAACTAATTTCATAACATTTTTTTAGTTTAAATTGATTGCATTCTACTGGCTCTTTTTGACTTTGCCCATGGTTCAGGCTCCCATTTCAAAGCTACCTGATCTCTCTGTAGGATGTCTCTGTGAATATTTATTAACAAGACTGCAGGAATTACCCTCTATATTAATCATCTTCTGTCAAAAAAAAAAAGGAAGGCCAGCAAGAAACCAACTCTAACTGTGGAGCAGTCAATAGATTTACTTTTCTTAATTGATTTAGGAATTTCTAAGTCAACTTTCCCCAGCAGTAATTAATAAGAAGCTTGTCCACTGTACTTTAATGCAAAGATCACAAAAAGAGAGCCTGCATGATAGGGAGTCTGGACCAAAGCACCATCTCTCATGTCTTCAGACAACTAACTTTGATTAAAATTAATAATATTTCACAATTGCTATCAATGTACAACTGATTTTAGGAAATGAAATTAAAACAAAAATTTTACCTGTTATTTTCTGCTATTTTTTCTATTGCAATAAAGACCCAGTGTGGACCATGGTAAATACTGCATGTCCTGCAAATCCAGATGGAAAGGGAGATAAATGAAGAGAATCCAAACAAAACCCTTAAACCCCTCAACTAACATAAAGATAACCAATAGATTCATTCTCCAAGATGAGGCTTGCAGGGCAGAAGAAGTTAATGTTGGAATTTCAGATTTAATCCATTCCTAAGCAGGAAGAGCAATCACTTTGGCCTTAACCTCAGCTTTGAAAACACTGTTCTGCATACATGCTGTTTCAACATTTCTGGGCTGCAATTCAGCATCAAATAATCAATATTCAAGCCTGTTCCCCTTGCAGCCTCCCTGACACACCAGACTGAATTCCACCTTCTACAAGAGCGCTGACACCATTTGAAATTGAAGAACAAATTTTGCATATCTCCATGTCTCAAGGAACATTTTTATGCAACACAGATGATATGTTATGAATTTCTGCAAGTTCTTGGTATTTGCACACCCATTTCCATTCTTTCCATAGCTGTCACTACTTCTCGTGTTTCCCAAACAGGGACAGGAATGCAGATCTGTAAATGCTGCACACACACCCAGATGAAAATTCGGATACTAATAGAATTCACCATGTCAAGAAACATTTGCATGGTTAAAGTAACAGTCTCTGCATTATAGTTTTAGCAGAGTTTTTGAGAAGATTTTCTCCACTTTTAGTTCAGCAGAGCTGCCCTGATCAGAAATCCAAACATTTTCTGCTGTTTTAAAACTGATTTCTAGCACAATGATAGGTCTACCACCTTTTTATAGGCATCATGTACTGGAGGCAATCTGCAAATAAAATTCCATGAAAAGGAATTTTATCTTCATTCAGATAAGCTCTCTGCTATCTAGAACATTGTTATAATGCCTAAACCTTGACTGGGAGTTCATTAGCAAAATTTCTGAATAACAGAAATAGATTTGAAAATATATTTAGACAGGTGTAAAAGAGATGGGATTTATCATCTCTGTTTTTTCAATAAAAACTTTTCCGACATACTCAGAAAATTAATCACAAGAGATTAAGATCTATTCTATTTTACTGCAAAATTCTAGTTAATTTTTTCAGGACTTCACATCCTTGTTTTCTCACAATAGTGCATTTCCCAGATAAAAGCAATTACAAACTGAATGTCCTAATTAAACATGGCAAAAATCATGCTTTACAGGGGGAATCTAGAGAGAGAAAGGTGCAGTGGCAATTGCCATTTTCTGTGCTCACTGAGCACATAAAGAGCTTAGGAAAAAAAAATCAACAAGACAAGGCTCTGCTGTAGCTTCCTCCAGAGATGTGCCCAAGCTGCATTTTTCCCCACTCACTTGGGTTTTTTCCTGGTGGCACTGAAAGTACCTGTGAGAGTTTCCTCATCTGTGTGTCAAAATGAAAACAGATTCTTTTTAGATTAAAACAAACACTGGAGGACTCAGGTACCTTTCTGTGCAGGTGCATGTCTGCAGCTAAACCTGCACCACATGTACTGCTCTGGCTCCCATTTGGCCAACTTAAAGGCTTCTCACAGCCTTTAAAAACACCACAGGTCCCTAGACCAGCTGTTGACAAACATCCTCAGCCTTCTTGTGGAGGATAAACACAGCTCAGCATGGTCAAGTCAGAATGTGTTGGCAATTACCAGTTTTTCTTGTCCCAACAAAACTTTGACAACATCAGTGACCAGTACTGAATATTCAATTTTGCATTCATCATTTTCTAAAATCACAAAAATTCCCGTATGTCATTATAGTTGAGTAGAGAACCACTATAACTCTTTGCACAGTGGTGCTTAACACAAGGTTTCTGACTACTTTACTCTTCCTCGTTCCAGGAGTTTCTGTGTGTGTGGAGCTGCCCCATGGCTCCCCTCAGCAGTACAGAAATAGTTAAGGTCACAACAGAGTGCTGCTATGTAAAGGAGAAATTTCCCTGTCCTTGCCTAAGTGAATGTCTGGGATTAAACTGACAGCCCACCTTAGTGATGGTGGAATAATTGGTTGTTCAGCTCTGTCCTTGTCAAGCTCTGACAGTTCTGCAGATGTCCTGCTCGGCTCTCCAAAGGTTAGCCTAGCTGAAGCTGCTGTTCATTAATCATTCCTTCCTGACAGGACTCAGAGCAGCCCACATCTGCCACTCTGTCCCCCTCAATCCCTGATGCACCCAGCTCGTGTGTAATCACTGGTGGTTTTCTGAACAGGATACCTGATAAGGGAATATGCATTTAACTACGAGACTCATGGTGTTGCCTTCCTGCTTGGTAATTCTTTCAGTGAGGGGCAAGTTATAAGAATTTGGTGTCTTTGTTCAAGACAGGCTTCTACAAAAAGAGGGAATTGTGGACTGAGTGTACTAGAAGTAAATGTATCAGATTCTTTTTATAGTGTCTCTAATGCCTTCACAAACAATAATTTTCAGTCTAGTACCATAATCACTCTGAAGGTGGAAGGATGTGGTATTCACTAACCTTGCATGGATACATGGTGGCCCTTACAGCTCCTGAGTTGCAAAAAGTGGAAAAACCCCACCATGGGGAAAGAAAAACTTCAATACACTCTTCTGATCTTCTAATTTTTTTCCCACCACTGGATTTCTCTGGGCTACAACATTTGCTTCACTGTCTCTTTGTGGAGACAGTGACTGAAAAATCTCATCATCAGCTCTGCTTTAATCCAGAAGAACTAGAAAATTTTCAGAAGTTCACACAGGACTAATTTCTTTGGAATATTCTTTTACCAGAACCTGGAAGTGTCACCCATGAGCAGTATGCACCTTAGAAAAATCAAAGAACTACTAAGATAATTCCCAACAAATTCAAGTATACACCAGAATTTCAAGCGTGGCCCAGAATAAACTGTACATCTTGCAGTTAGACAAAACCACAAATATATTACTGATGACTCTTGAGTAAATTGGAATAACCATCAGCACACAGACTGCCAGTGTATTATAGTTGCCAAGACTGTGTATGAAATGAAATAATTGCCCACTTCAAAATCTTATTACAAGATTGCCCACTGACTTTTCTTAGCCTGCTGGTGTTCATATGTGAGCATTGCAGGAATCATCATTTCAAATAATTGATTAACTGTCTAGTCTACAAAGTTTAAAAAGGAACAAACAAGGACATTAAGTGATTAGCATTCTTCCATTTAATTTGCAAATCCTGTCTTCACAGCTAAAAAGCCAAATGCCTCAGGCTACATCTCAGGCACACAGATCCCAACAAGCTTGACAGTAGAAAGAAGGTGCTACAAAGGCACATAACTGACATGCTGGATTAAAGCAATCAACACATTGACCATTAATCAGACTGAAGGCTTTACAGTGCACTCAGAGAATGGCACTGGGCCTGTTCTAGGAGGTGGCAGCAGTGATGCTGAATTTCAAACTCCTGAGCCAACCCACAAATGAGGTTGGGTCAACACAAGCCCTCAGAGCTGCAGATCTCCAGTTAACTCGAGTAAATCTTGGATTTAGATGAAAAGAGAAAACTCTGAGTAATGGACTGCCTTTCAAGTTCCACAGCACTGAATTCACTGGGGAAGCCTGAATAATCAAACCAAGTCTAAATGATGTGCTCATAACCAGAGTCCTCATCATGTGCAGCTCTTCTCCCATGGCTCAGCTGACAGTGGAACTTTGTGGTGCTGCCTCCAATGGATATACAAATTTAACAACATCTGAAGAGCAGGAGAAGCTGTAACCACTTGCAAACCAGTTTGATTCTCTGCAGGATTGAGAGTGCTTGTCAGCCACAGAAAGGGGTGTGCTCCATTGCTGAATGGCACAGAACATGTGAAAATGATTAAGTTTTATCAGCCTTGTCAATAAATTAATTGTGGAGAACTGCACCAGGACACATAAAAGAAGCTCATAGGGTAAGGTATTAAAACACTGAAATACATGAGGACCAATTCCATTGCTTTATGATTGATTTTCTCATTCCTGCTATGCCTGTGCATTTCAGTAGTACCCATTTAATGAGTCACTCAAGTGCAACACAAGAAGTTGGAAATGACTGCTACTTTGAGAAGAAGTTTGAAACCAATGGAACAGATCCAGTAGAATATGGCTTTAACTGTGTCTATAATCATTAAGCAACAGTCACACTCAAAGTATTCACTATGATCTGTATGCAAGTAAAGCCAAAAGACCTCCTCCTAACAAAGCAGGTACAACCTATCTCCCTGATTTTCCTTGAATCAACTGATTCAATCAGTATTAACAATCCAATTTTTAAATTAGTAAGACATTTTTGAGTCAGTAAAAACTGCATTTGTCATACTTTAACAAGGATTCTACAGGCTACTAAATTACTTGAGCAGCTGCATTAGATTCCAGCACAAAATATTGACATTTATGCCGTATTCTCAATGGCAGCTACTGAAAATAGGGAACATTATTTCTTGTTTTAAAAACCAGTCTTGTCCCTGTCTTTCTGCTTCCTGTATTTATGCTCCCACACCTCTCCACACGTTTCACTTACCAGTAAAATAGACTTACAACACAGACAAACCCAAAGAAATCTTTTAATTTCTTTTACTACTACCAAGTAGACATATGTGCACAATGAGTTTTTTTTACTGTGCTCCCTCTGCTGGCTCTGAAAAATCACTGTTGGAAAAAACCTATTTCCATAACTACACTGATATCTGTGCTTACAATTCACAAAAGCTGATCGCTGAAAATGCCCCAATATTTTGGTTTTAGGTTCCTAAAATTCAGAGAAAGAGACTTCTATGCTTTTCCAAAGAAAAAGAAGGACAATATCAAGAGCAAGGTGCTACCTAAAGCTTAGGAAATCTAAAACAATTGGGGAAACAACACTATCTGGCATAGCAGCAGAAGAATTAAGGGCAAAGAATTAAGGTAGCCCAGCATTCACAGAAGGGAGACTCCTCTGGCACTTGTGATCTCTGTATAGATGGAGTTGTGTGGATAGAGACTCCAGTAGATGTTAAGTGAAGAAAAGAGAGAAACAAATATTTGTCTGATATGGTATCCCTTTAAACATTGAATTATGCTCTGTGAAAGGCAGCATTATGGAAAAGTAGACAGTGGAATTGCTAGCAATGCAATTAAAATCACTGTGTTGCAAGTAAAATATAAAATATTCTCTCTTATGTTCCATACCTACATTTTATCCTTTACCCAGTCTTTTTATCCTCTGAAAATAGGTGTAGGTCTGTAAAAATAAAACAAAATACACTAATATGACACTTCTTTAGGCAGTGACAACAGCTGCTTTTCTCCATATGCTGGTAAGGCCTGGCATGTTTAGGCAGACACCGTGCTGTTACAGAATGAGTAACATTTGACCAAAGACTCATTTCAATGTAAAATGTCATATTAGGATCCTGAGAATGAGTAAACTTAAAAAGATGTTACCTTGCTGGTAAATATAATTAAAAACTTGAAGTTCATTTAGAGAAATCAGACATCAGGAATATAAAAATCTAAGTCCTTCTTTGTGGGGATGTAGGGTTTTCCCCCTTTAGTAAAAATGCCATTTTCACAGTGCCCTCCCCTTTCCTCCACTTTCACTCAGATACAGAGAAAGGCAGCAGAGCTTTCCTGAAGAGCTGTGACACATTCTGGTGTCACAAAGCATCAGCTGAGAGAATTCAAATCACATCTGCCCAGCTAAACTGCAACACATGAACCCAATTTCTCCAAATCCACAACCTATAGAGCAACAAGCATCATGTGCATTTCATGTTGAAAGCAATCTAGTATTAGGCAGGTTTTATGATGTATTTTGTTATTACCTCAGTTCCTCCATATGGGGAAATGCAAGAACAGCAACCTGATCTACTTTGGACAATTAACCCTCAGATATCTCTTGCCTTCTATATTAAACTTTGATTCTATGTTTTGTTGAAAGTTCAGCCTGGGTTGAGATCCTAAGGTTGTGAATTTTTGGGACAGTACTGATCCAATGGGACCTTTCTTTTTTTCTTTTTTTTTTAAATTGCAATTCATTATAGATATGGTGGCTAAAAGCCAGAGGATTTGGAATTTTTTACCAACATGCATTGCTAAAAACTGCAAATCTGCTTCTCATGTTGAATGACAGATTTTTTTTCTTTCCAGACAAGACCCCTATTTTGCAAGTTTTGTGCAAGGCAGTACATTTTTTATAGCTTCTAATATGAGACCTGGTCACTGATTATCTATGAAAATAAACCTGATCTGACATTCAAAGAGGGATTAGATATAATCCAAATTACAATTTTTTGGATGGCTATCTAACGTCTTGTCTATGTAAAAATGTCATATGTTAAATGGCTTGGAAACCATGACAACAGTGGCTCTCTAGAGCTCACACAAGCTCAATCAAGCCACAATCAAGGATTTCCTTACATGATTGTCTATTATCTCCTTCTCAGTCAGAGATGCACATTAAAGGAGTGAAAAGATCAGAGTGGAATCACCAGCATTAATTACGTGCTAGACTAGAGCTGTCTTCCTGGAAGTGCTGTCAAAAAGAATTTGGAGTACCTGTAGGACATTCAGAGAGTCCTCGTTGATTCTGCACAAACTGTAAAACCAAAATAAAAAAGATAAGCACAAGTCAGGGTTACTGAAAATGTATTAAGTTCTTCATATTTGATAAAAGAGAAAGTCTGTTCATTCTGTGACCACAGTTACATTCCATAATGCCTATTATGTCTTTCTAATGTTGAGAAGGGGCAATTATAGCAAAAGTGAAATATGCTTATGACAAAGAACAACATTTCAGACTAAATCATTCCTGAGTGTATTTATCAGAATAAAGGTTTGTTAAAAGAAGTACAGTCATTTTAAGCCTACACTAAAGAGAAGTAATTTTTTTTTCTTTGTAAGACTGTCTGAAAAGGCACAACCTTCTTCTGATTTATTCTTTAGGTAAACTTCCTAAAACAATGCAAGTTAAGACAGAGTTCTATAAATATCTACTTTTTCCTATATCCAAAAAGGAAAAAAACAAAACACCAAAACCCAATAAAAAAGAACAACCCATACCGTTTGATTTATACAGCCAAAGAAAATCAAACAAGAACATACAAATAAATATTAACAACAAACAAATGCAAAGACCATGTGAACTGCTCATGGATTTTTCATGAGGTGAAAAAAAAACTTGTCAAATTATTTGCTCTGAACTATTCCCTGTAATTATGGCCACTGGTGGGGAGTGAAACCAATAACTTGGACTGGTGATTTCTGAGCTTTTCAGCACATCCTTCCCATGATCTCAAGAAAAAAGCCTTTTTGCTGGTTTTGCAAAGGCAGGTGTTTTGTTCAGGCACAGTCACTGCATTGGACCATGACTCTGAGTCAAAATGTTACCCTTGCTGAAGCCACAGCCTTAGATACTGCATCACCTGGAATTTTCCTTCTTTGGAATCGATGCTCTGCTCTCCCAAGGAAGTAAATATTTCACCAGGGGGTTGCTTTCTTTCAGCCACATTGTAGTGGAAAAGGTAAAGATTGTATTGTTAGAGACACTGCAGTTCTTTCCTGTGTTTGAGCTTCCTGACCTTCTTAGTTGGACCATCCTCTCCTTTGTCTGCACCAGGTGGCAGAGCAAGGGACACAAGGACACAATTTATCTCTTGAAGGGATATCCCGAAGGGTGACACACCTCAGGTGAAAGTGGGTCACAAACAAGCCCTCACCATGTCTTCCAAGAAACCAGGAATAAGAAATCAGAGAATAGAGTCTGGCTGCACATGGACCTGACATTTGTCTGGTTCTACATTCTTCCATTTTTTCCACATTAATGTCCATGCTGGAGAGCTTTTAAATTAAAATTTTTACATGCTAGACTATCTACAAATGGTTCCATAAAAAGAACACATCCTGACATGGGATTTATGTACCATGAGCACCACACAGTCACCAATAGCCACAAGCTTTCCTGTGTATATGCACAGAGCTGCCATTTGCATAAAGCTGCCCCCAAACCAGGCATGGTGTTGAAGTAAAATGATTTTTTAGCTTCTCCTGAACTGACTATAAAAAGCCACCAGACATGAACAAAAATTCTAGTTTCATATCCAGTGTTACTGACTCACTGTGATAATAAAATAATTACAACTCTTTCTCACCTCAGATATTTTACCTATTAAATGGAGAAAGAATGAGGTGCACATAAAAGGAAAAGAAAAAATATGCACTTTCCTTTTACTGGGAACAATCTGTTTTATACACGATATCCTAGAAACTTCACTGAAGGCCTCAGATACATGTGGGAATTTTATTTTCAATTCTACCAAATGCTAAGCATTTTATAAGAAGAATTTATTTACAAAAATGATATCATTCAGGGTAAAGATTATTCTGAGTGATTCACTTTGTCTACACTAAAAACCTTAAAACTCAAGAAAATTCCAAGAAGCACTTGAACATGTGAAAGCCCTAACCCTTTTAAAGTTTGTGCTTCAGAGAGTATATTCTGCCACTGCAGAAACACTGTGTTAATGTGCAAGACAAAAATCCTTCTGCACTGCCACAAGGTAGACAGACAACAATCCTGGGCTCTCACATTTGAGCAAAATTCTGCCAATCTCTTTCTGTTCATATGAGAAACAATCCTGCAGCTACACTTCATAAAAGATTATATCACTTCTTTCCTTATCCTATGCACCCACTGATTAAATTACTCAAATTTATGATTCTGCTTCCAGAGGTTTTCCTGGTTTTGTGTATTCTGTTCAGTCCTTGCACCTTACACTTTCCCTGCATTGAAAACTTGTTCCTCATCTACCTATTCAAAACAAGTAAAAAAGTTTCTTTTCTCCTACAATTTCCTTTCCACGGGGGCACTGATGAGATTAGGCATTTGAGGAGGAACAGAAGCTAATTGTTATCTCACATTCCTCTGCCATTTAAATCCCCTGAGGGCGACCAGGGGAACAAGGAGACTTCTGCCCTGGGACCCCACAGAGCGCAGCTGAAGGCACCGAGGGCTCTCTTGCCTCTCTGCAGTGCCTGACACCAGGTACTGCACAGCAGAAACAACAACTCAACACAGAAAAGCAAATAGATAAAAACATAGGCTTCCTATAAAATAAGAGAAAATTGTAAGTCTCCGAAAGTATTTGTGACACACAAAGAGGACAGTGTGTCCTAACTGTGAAAATAAAGTTTCGTGCTTCTCAGCCAGGGCTCTGGTGACCAGCTGAGCTCAGAACAGTGCAACATTGTGCACATCAACATGGAAAAGAAATAGTTGCTGATAGACAAACTGCTTGCCATGAGTTTTGACTTAACGTGTCAAAAATTATCTTTGTGGATGCAGACTTAACAGTCTGCTTAATGGAAAAAGCAAGCTTCAGAATTGTTTGGCATGATCACAAGAAAATACCTGCAGAGTACTTTTAAAATGAGAACGAGTAGGCACTGACACTCACTAAAGCTTTTCTGAGAGCAGGAACTGGGCTACAGCTACATTCACCCATAAGTGAAGAGTTGAGAGAAAAAAAATCCATCTGGAAACCCGACTAAATATTTTCATAATTACAAAACATATATCAAGAAATAGATGTGCTGCTCTCTGGGAAAATACTGGTAATCCCTGCTACATTTCCCCCCACTTTTAAATACAAGCCTGAACTTTTGCCTTATTAGATGGTAATCTAACCAAGAGAACTATTACTACAAATATCTGTTACAAAAACTGAAGTAAAATAAAAATAAAATGCTCACCTTGGGTGAAAACCCCCCTGACTGACATTTGAGGGTGTTAGAAGCGTGGAGAAATTTCCAAGCATTCTACAGATAAAGCACTACATTAGTTTAGAGGGTTGCATTTCTCACATTGATCGACTTGTGAAAACACCCCCAAAGAAACTTCTCAATGGCTACATCAAGATGATGATCAGGCAGTTCATTGTACAACTTGTCAGCTTTTCAATGGTGCTGCCAGGGCTTTAAACTGACAGGAATCAACCTAAGTCAGAAGCTGCATTCATAAATGTGAGTAAAAAGATGCAATTTCAGGCGACATTCCATTTCTCAGAGTGGAGTGACACAGTGAAAAACTGCGTCACTGAATTGTTCTTTATCCTGGCAAGAACTCTCAGGGCATTTAAAGAATCAAATGGGACTGAATATGAGCAGGAAACCTGGTGGTGCTGTTACATCAGCAAACTTACTGCAGTGTAAATAAGCAAACACACACTCTACACACTGTGAGCTGCACATGCAAGTGTTGGCTACTGAGCACTGACCATGCTGCCACCAATTTCAATTCCTATCACAATTTCATGCTGATTATGCCACAGAACACATTACTTTCCAACAGAAGATTGACTGAATAACAACTTTTACTTAGAACATTGTCTGCCAAACCAGCAGCACAGGTGCTCTCAGGGCTGCAGGCTGCATAGGAGCTGCAAGATTACTTCTGCTGCCTGCTGTCCCCTAATACAGAAATTCGCGGGTTTGATATTTGGTTTAAACTAATTATCAAGTGAAAAATTCACCTCAGTGCTATAGAGTCCAGTTTTCCAAAGATAAAGCCTATGATAAGAAATGTGTCCCTAATGAAAGCAAAGCAAAGGAAAAATATAGAGAAAAACATCATTAGGTCCCCATTAAGTTCTGTTTGAATGGGTTTACAAATGAAGACAGATCAGGGATTCATAAAGGGGATTGCTGTAACTTTCAGAGATGCATCCTTTTAAATAAAAGTGAATTAGCTTCATCACTTCTGGCATAATAGATTGTGCCCATACCTCTCCCCAACAAACATTCCTCTTCTCCTCATAAAGGTTCCTACAAAGTCCCTCACATCGAGGGTCACATCTGCAAGAAACTCCCTGACTGCAAAACTCCCTGAACTTTAGACAAATCCTTCCCAAGAGATGCCCAGCTTAGGTTAAAATCTTGGGTGCAGGGATGAGGAGTTTGCTGTAAGGTGGGCCAAGACTACCCCCAGCACTTTCCTGGCAGCACAACACTGGGCTCTGCCTGCCCAGCACCTCCTGTTCTCAGGAGCTGCTCGAGTGGCCAGAGCTGGCAGTAATTGCTGTTGACATTGTTCAGAGCCTTGCCTGGCTGCCAGAGACAAACCTTTCATTCATGAAGAAGTGCTTGTTAGGCCAGTGCTGGACTCCAAACCCACTTAATTAAATTCGAAAAAAAAAAAAAAGGAAAAAAAAGAAAAGAAGTTGCTTGGTTCTGGTGGGAAATTTGCACACAAAGGCCGGTGTCTGAGCCGTTCCCCCCACCATTGTGTCTCTCAAACAGTTTTGCAACACCACAGGATCTCTCTCCTCCATCCCTTTCCTTGCAGCCACTGCAAAGGCGGTGCTGACCCTCATTAAAAGACCAGTTCGTTATGGAATGTTTTCCCCATGATTCACTAACAGGCCTTTTCTCCTCATCAATCAAGGGTTCACAAGTGCTATGCAAGCACTCTCCAAGGCCCAATGGGCTTCAAGAATTTTAGAAGTAAAACGTGTAAACAGGTACACAGAAAAAGCCTCCTTTGAGCAGTTATGTAAACACTCCCAGTGCAATAAAAAACCCTACAAGATGAAACTGTCAAGTCAGCCTCTTGTTTGATTGTGTTCACATCCCCCTTCTGCAGACACCTACTGAACCTCACTGGGTCACACCGTCTGGAGAGGGATGGCAAACAGGCACTGCAGGGCTGAGCAACAGCTGGGGAGCACAAAGATCAACAAACAAGTTGTTTTGTGAAGAGGGCGTCAGGAAATGGAGTAAGAACTGAACACAGCACTTGAACAGATTTGGCTTTGGCCTCATCTGGCAATTTTTGGTCTTTGCCTTGGCTTTCAAATTAGCATGATTTTTTGCTGTTGTTTGGTTTAGGTTTTCTTCTTGTTTATTTGTTTGTTTATTTTAACATCTATTTAGTTTTAATCCTTTGTGGACACCAGATGCAGGTCTGAATATTACACAAAATAAAATAAATTGACAGTATTAATAATAGATTACAACAGTATTCCAGGGAAAAGCACATGGAAAGGATCACTAACTGCAGATGTTATTCCTCTGCAATTAATATCCCTTTCTGTATGGATAACAATAATCTGATCTATACTAACAAATCACCACTGAATAATTGTTCTTTTATATGGTAAATAATGGTCCAAGTAAAATTACCTGATTCTGTATGACAGCTACCTTCAGTTGTTTCTACATAATTCTCTACTGTAATTCAATATTGATTTACATAAAACAAAATGTTTATGTCATTATGTGAAACAGAAGAAATGAATAGGAACAATACTGTCGTATTTTTTGAGATTTCATAGAGTCAAACAATGAGATAAGTTAATTAAGACAGAAAAGCTACGAGGCAAAGAAAAACTTCAATCTGTCCCACAATTCACAACAGCCTCTTACTGGATGTGTTTATGTTATTGTTTCTATCCTTACAAAATCCTTAGCATTTTCTACAGAAAAAAATTATTCCTAAAGATAAAATTAAATTTATCTTCAGATAAATATTTCTTGTAAGAAATCAGAATTCACCTTTTTTTACTCTAATCGAACCATTATTTAAAAAAAAAGGAATTGTTTATTCTACTCCTGTTTATGTAACTCTTTCTGACTTCATATCTGAACTGTTTATTTTATGAACATCACAATATAATTTTCATCAGGCTTATTTTCAAGTTTCCTAAAACAAACTAGAAGACATAATGTGTACCCAAACCCAAGGTAATCAGAATCTAAGATCAGAACTTATTTTTTAGAATGAATATTTGAAATTACCCTTTTGTGTAAATCAAGCAAACATTTTCAAACAATAAAACTCTGGAAATGTTTTATATCTCATTTCCTGTATTGCAGGCTACCAAAATTTGTTTTTTACATGTAGAGCCATTATTCAAATCTCAATTCTACTTCATTTTTGTTTGCAAAAGACTCCACTAATACAGTAATATTTTTCAGACAATGAGAATTAAGCACAAAAAATACATAATTTTTAAACCTGCACTGGGGTCAGGCTTAATATATTGCTCCTACACTTTCTCATAAGAAAACAAGGATTATCCAAAGGTGCCTGAAGTCTCCAAAGTCACTTCTAAGTGACATTTCAATAGAGCTCTGACCATGTTCCAAGGCAGCACGTGGGTGAAGTGTTTGTTACATTCTGATCAATGAAAGGACTATTAGTCACACTAATAATTGATTATTACAGCTCCCTCCACAGGGATACATGGTAACCCTTGCCACTGAAGGTTTTCTAAATAACAGTTTTGGGTACTTAAAAAGTGTGTTTCCATTAAATACCTAGCAAAATGGGCTGCATGTTTCATACTTTGTAAATTACTATTTCAATTGTGATAATACAAGTTTTCAGATGTTAAGCAAAAAAGAGGTAAATAGGCTTTATGTGACTCTGCTGCAGAACTGAATCCATAAAAATGGAGCCATGTTCTTCCCTGACTCTTAATTAAAACTGAACAGAGTTAAAATTATTAGTTTATACCTTGCCTTTTTTGCTTAGGATTCATGTATGTTCAGCAGAGGCTGGAAACATTAATTTGTCCATCAGTCCTATTCTACACCTCATCTCAGTTAAAACAGAATAAAAGTACCCCCACACAAAAGATCACGATGTGCTTCCAGAGGCAAATGAGGCTGTGAACATTCAGGTATGTTAGGATTTACTGAAGCTATTAATTACAACTCTGAAGCATATTGCACATTTTATAGTATATTACAAAATCAAGGTTTCAATATAGAAACCTCAATTTAATCAAGATAACAACATAAAAGTGTACCTCATACTGTAAGACCAGTTTCCAATTCATAGATTCAAGAGTTACAACAAACCACTGTAAAATATTTTTTTATGCTAAACTGAAAACCCTCAGAAATCTCTGTGAAGAATTTTAATGCCCAGATAATCCTGGAAGAAGCTTTGTACACTCTCATAAAGTGCACAAATGACAATTTGCAGCAGCACGTGCAAAAAAAAGAAAACATAGAAGTGCCAAACTCTTGAAGAGCCAAATTTAAACCTTATCCTATTAAAACAAATATAGCCCAAACAACAACAGGTCTGATAATAAAAACAGATGCAGGATACCTCAATTCTAATCCAAATTTCAAACCCATCTTTTACTGAAATGCAAATAGAATTTGAATTTTTTTCCTCCTCCTCACTTGTAACTTGCTGTGAAATGTAGGTAGAGTTGGGTACCTCAAAGACCAAATGCATTGTGCAGGAGAAAGAGGAGGTAAAAACACCCACAATTTTGACAAGAACATATTTGCAGTAAAAATTATTTTGTGTCCATGCAAGATATATGTTAATTTCAAAAGTACACATTTATATTATAAAATGTCTCTGAATGTCTGTGTGTAGATCTGTCCCTAAGAGGAAAAACGTTTCCCTATGACAATTCAGAGAAAGATAAACACTCCAGTTATATCCATTATTATTCAGTTATATTTCTTCTATCCCTTATTGTGATTTGCTTTCTGAGGAGTTTGGGAATCTCAAATTGCTAATTACAGCATTTTCGTGCAAAAATGGCTTCTTACCTACCCAAAGTATGTAGAATTCCCAGAAACCAGATAACTTTAAAGTGTTTGGCTGGTAGTGGTTTCAAAAACAAATATTGCGGTCCTTATAAAACAAACCTCAAACTGTCACATTATTAATAAAAAGATTTTGCTCATGGCCCTTAAGAACATGATAATGTATTTAAAACAGATACAGTCCTGGAAGTGACCCACTTAAAATTATTAAAAAGATATGGTGTTTATTTTTGCTGTCCATAAAACAAGCAATGGCTTTTGAATATGCAGACTCTTCAGATGTAATTAATATGATTGGCTTCTACTGGAATACAAGCTTCTGTGTTTGAGGGAGCTGAATGCACAAACTAATCAGGTCGGTTTAATATGCTTGTGAAAAAAATCATCAGTTTTTTTTAGTGCAACTGACAATAATGCTGGTACTAATCCCCTTTTCTGAGAAAATAATTTAAATTTTCCTCAGAAAAGCAGGAAATCTCAAGAGCACGGAGCCAACCAGTGCTGATAAATGTGGCACGATTAACAAGGAAGAAATAAAAGCATGTGTCCATTTCTAGTAACAATAAATGTGTCATTTAATTAACTAGAAGGGTTTCAGCAAGGGTTATGGACAATTATTTGACCATCACAGCACAGCCTCATCAATCCAGTCCAAAATGCACAGCTCCACCAAATGACCTGCAAATACCCAACTTAAAGGAAAAGATAGACTGCAACTAATTGTGCTATGACATCAGCAATTAAACTAAGCAGGTTTGATCACTTAGCACAAAAATCAATACCTATAAACTGTTGAATGTTTAAATGTGTACATTTTTCTTTTCTAGTGGTTAAAACCCCTGCAGCCACCTCAAAATACTACTCCTGTTCACATTACTAGATGCTCTAGTGTTACACAGTAGTTGAAGAAATCATCCTTCCTCCCTCTTCCAAAATGCAATATTTAACATTCCAAGATACAGAAAAATTCCACAATTTCAAATAAAACAGGAAAAACACAGAGCCAGATATTTGGAACTATAGTGGATTTTGTCTAGTTTGAATGAAAACAATGAAAGAATTTGGTAAAGCTTGAATCACCAGTGAGAGTTTTTAAATACTGAATAAAAAGTTTTGATATACTTTGATTCATCCCTTTCCTTTACTAAAATCAGACATAAAAAACATTTTCATAGTGGGCATGGTTCTTACTTTGTAAGAAATGTGCTATATTATTATGTTTGTGAAGGTGCCAAAATCCTCATTCCCTCCTGACGTACATATTTATTTGATTGTCAGCTGAAAAAAAGTTTAAAATATACTCCAAACCCTCCAAAATAATCCTTTAAGAGTCTGAAGCAAAGCAAAAAGGATGGTTTAATTCTCAATTCCTGCTAGGCAGAAGAAGACTCAACAACTAAATTCCAGAAAAGGACATCAAGTTTGCTACTAAGAAAATTCTGTGAGAAGGGTGATTAAGTACTGGAAAAGACAGCCAAGAAAACTGACTGTCAGTGCTGCTTTCAAAAATGCATTAGTCAGGGAGAGTTTAAGACATAATTGACCTGCTGGGGGTGGGGAATGGGTGAGATGTCCTCCAGCAATCCTTTCAGATTCCCATTGTATGATTTGAATGTTTACTTTTTTTGAATGCTGTTGCACACTAAAAGCAGGTGGCAGCTCTCCAACAGCCCCAACAAATGCAGAAAACCCAGAGGGAAACACCACTCAGAGCTCGAAATGGGCACATCAGGAATCAGCAAGGAGTTGATAACACTGCTGGCACCGTGAGCAAATTCCCTTGGAGTGTATTTTTACATCCAACTGGTTCCACATTCACAGCCATTCCGGGTGCCCCTGCCACTGGTACTTAAGGCCTTTAAGTTCGAGGCCAGAGAAATCCACTTTCACCCGGGTTCCTGTGGTATAACAGTGACACCCAGTGACAAGTTTACACTTTAACTTCCTGTGAGCATCTAGAAAATATCATCACTCTTCTGTTTAAAGGGGAAAGGCAAAATGAGTTCATCTATCAGTTACAAGTGTCCTTTGTGTGCTTCCTGTGAGAGCTCAGGAAGGAGCTCAGCCTGGGAAGAAAATGCTCTGTTTCATTCTCTGCATAACAAAGAGTTTAGCAGCAATCTCTTCCTCAGCACCATCTCTTTGTGCTGAGCTGACACAGCCTAGAAAGAAATAATAAACGTGAAGAGAGCCATTATTGCTAATTCAAGAAAAGTTATT
The DNA here is from genome assembly GCA_025920805.1 of Petroica traversi. NCBI lineage: Eukaryota > Metazoa > Chordata > Aves > Passeriformes > Petroicidae > Petroica > Petroica traversi. The sequence continues at coordinate 2,711,526 of JAHLSL010000112.1, read as the reverse complement.
GCACATAAATATTTTTTAACAAAGCTTGAGAAGTCAGAAGTATTTTATAAAGAGCTCAGCTAAATACAGTCCTGCACTCTATACACCTCAAATAGAATACAGTCAGGAACTGAATGTGTCTAAATGTAGAAGCATTCAGACCTAAATCAAAATTTGATACTCCCTTTACCATGTAAGCACCATTCCACATTTTCATGATGCTTCCTTACTCTACCTGGAAACAATAATTCTGAGGACCTGGCACAACAAAAGCATGATCTGCAACTGCACCAAATCATATACCAATAACACACCATGACTGCCTTTTTAAAGCCAGGTATGGTTAAAACACAGAGATTTGAGTCTCTGTATTTGTCACTGTTGGTGGTCAAGGATTGGAATAGGTTTACCAGAAATCCTGTTCAATCTGCATCTGTAGAGATCAAAACCTGACTGGATGCAGCTCCTGGGGTACCTGCCCTAGGTCACCTGCTTGAGTAAGAGGCTGTGCTGGATGATCCTGAGAAGACCCTTCCATCCTAAATGATTCTGTGAATCCTTTAAAGCTCAGAGGTGTGTGGGAGCTTTCAATGAATGGTGAATACCAAAGATGTCAATAAGGCAAGATAAGGAACCTACCCAACCTTGTGCAATTCTCACAAAGCCCAAGTGGTAGGGACTGAGTTTGAGGACAGGAACAGTTTTGACTTCAGAGCCAGAGCAGCACTTAACAACCAAGATGGTCACACACATGTTGCTTTTCTAGATACTACGAAGGGTTGTGTTAATTTGGCAGTAGCACATGACCTCAGTGAAGAGGTGTGTGATACTTGTGCCAAAGTTATCAGCATCTGTATCCTACATTATGAGCAAAAGATGCCTGGTGCTTCAGAGAAGAAAGAATTTCCCAGAACACAGCACTAACAGGAGCTGTTTCTTGTGAGGGTGCAGAGTTAGATTCTAGGCCTTAAGGAAAGTGCCATGTGTTCTATTCAGCTGCTGGTGGAAAAAACTGTCCCAGAGCAACAGAAGAGACAAGGGCCCTAATTCAAATAGGGGGGACTGGACAGATAGGAAAAGAATTGGACCAAGGCCAATAAGCAGCTGGAACTTGCTGCTGCTCATGAAGCATAAAAGCAATTGGGAGATGGGTCATTTTCTCCAAAATGGTCCAGGAGTTGGACACAGTGGTGCCACTAAGCCAAGAGCTGCAAGGAGTATGGCACTGGATCAACACACCCAGGAAGAGAGGCTGCAGTTGCACTGGCAGTGAACTGAGACATGCAATGAAATGAAACATTAACTGAAGCCTAAAGCCCTGTCCTCTGCAGAGAGAGTGTAGTAACTGGCAGGTAATCGTATCCATGAATCAAAGCAAAATTATTTGGCTCATTCATGATTTGAATGAATGAAATAAAATGATTATATGCTTTGAAAATTAAAGGCCTTCATTACTTTTTATACTGCAGAAGCTAATTATAGTTACTGAAGACTATAGTTAGCTATTTACTCAGAATAAGCACTTCAACACAGCATAATTACAATGACTGACAGTTAATTGGTGTTGACATGCACTAGTAAGGACCATTTCCAAGTCTGTGAACCCTTGTAAAAAACCAGTCAAGTTGAATCACACAGGCAAATTTCCCTCCTGCATGCCTGAAGTGTTAAACTCACAGAGGGCTTTCATTCACACATGAGAAAAATTACGTTTTACTGATGTTCCAGAACTGTGATGAACACAGAAAGCATTCATTGACCGACTGGCCAAACAATAATTCAGGCTCCTGCTCGGTGACACAGCCTGGCAGCAGCCCTGAGCCTCTGCTCTGCTGGAAGCCTGAGAGCAACAGGCACCCAGAGCAGGGAGGTGCAGCTCCAGCACAGAAACTCACACTCAGACACCCCCACAGCAGAGCCAGAGCACAGGGCTTTGATGCCAAAACATTCAAGACCTGAGAGAAGAGAAACTAGGAATTGCCTGCTAATCCTTCATTCAAAGACTGAAGCAGGAACAAAATTTCTGGTTAGGTGCTCTGATGATTTTCCTGGCTTTCTTAAGCACAAGGCTTTCACAATTACCTGGCCCTCACAAGCCTAGAATGTGCATCAAGTTTAATCATGCTGTAACAGTTACTCATTTGAGATTCTGAGATGAAAGTAAAATGAAGGAGTAGACCACTCTTTTGCCTGGACTACAAGTATTTCTAATCTGTAAGAAGCCCATTATGAATTCTCCCTCCCTCTTTTCTCTTTGAGGATTAAATAAAATCATAAATCCCTACAGACATATGCACTGCAGTTGCAGTAAAGTTCCCTTCCACAAGATCAAGAATTCTAATAAAAGACATAAATTCTTCTTCAACCTTGAATCACAGTGACAGATTTTCAGTGCCCAGATCACTGCATGGTTAAACGGAAAATATTCTACTGAAAACTTGTCTAGACCTCATATTATATGTCAAGCTGTTGCTTTATTTGAAGGTAGGTTTATTTTCTTCTTCAATAATTTTTATCAAGTTAAAATGCCTGCTAAAGTAAAATGTACAGCACTTTTGGGATGGAGGGAAGCTGTAGTTTTAAAAGCATAAGCAATATGCCATAGGTGCACTCAGGTAAGAGTCTACCTCAGGCCAAACTGCAGAAGTTTACATTGCATATTGAAAACAGTAATTCAGGAGATGCTCACCTGTAATTAGATTTTTTTCCAAGATACATTTTTATGCACCTGCCTCCCCCTGCCATGAATATACAAAATAAATTACTAATCTGTAGTTTCAAAATAATAGTTTACCAGAGTATCACCACCTTATGAGCAAAACCAGTTCAGATGTGAAGAATAATATAAGCAACTCTTGGTGCAAGTCTCCAGCACCAGATGCTACTGGCCCAAAAAGAAATGGGACTATGGGACATATGTACTATTACCTGTTGTAATTTCCCACTTCCTAAACGATGGAAGATGGAAAGGGCAACACTGATTTTTTTGTGTGATCACTGAGGACACTGTGACCACATAGGATCGGGCTAAGCACAGTAGGAACATGAATGGACTCAAGGACATTGTTCATGAATGCACTGTTTATTAAGAGTTATTAAAGATGATATTTCTGTCTTAGAGAGTCTCCTGTTCTGGAATCTGGAAGGAGGCTACCAGGGAAATATCATGGTGCACTTGCTCTATTTCCAAACTCTTTCTTAACACTGACACCAGGGGCAGGACACTGAGCTTTGGAACACTTAGGTCTATCCAATTGTCTAATGACAGCTACAAAAACAAAACCACATAGAACTAAAAGCTAAAAAAGAATAAAGAATAGCAGGATAAATGAGTGATAAAAAGGCTAACAGTATTCAGTGAAAAGTGTAGCATAATGCAAAAATGTACTTAAGTTTACATATATAGCTATTGACAAGGCCTAAAATGGTTACTCTCCCTCAAGAAAAAAATCTGGAGTTAGCTGCAGGTGGTTTTCTTAAAGAAAGCTTGCTTAGAAGCAATCTAAAAGGCAAATAGAAAGATAGGAATTATTTTGAAAAGCATCAAGAACAAGAAAAAAAAAAGTCTCTAACACTTTTTCAGAGTTCTTACCAATGTATCAGAAAATGAACTAAGTAGAACTGGGAAAGACAAAAAAAGGCTAACAGAAAATCAGAGAGAAATAAATGAATGGCTTCCAAAACAGTCTGTAAACCTGCAAATGATGGCCACAGAACAATTACTCACTGATCTTTCTAACACAAAAGCCAATGAGCATGGAGTATTTGAATACCAGGATTGCACATTCTTTGGATGAGGCAGAGCTGCAGTGTGGGACTCACCAGCAGAAGAGTAACCCTGTGGGTTTTACACAGACACAAAGCACCTGGACGAATCCATGTAAAAAAGAATTCCTTTCATCTTCTCATCTTTTCACCAGGCTTCCAAGACTGGCTGCTGCTGGACACAGGATGTTGAGCTAAATGGAGCTTTAGTCTACAGCCAAGTATGGAGATTCCTGCCACTAGAAAGACTTATGACCATGTTTTCTTCTCCTGTGAACACTGGCTGCATATTTATGATCTCTCCCATAACGACCAACAAGCACCTGCATATAAACAGCTGTAGAGACATGTGATGAATGAGTCTTGACAGCAACAAATCAGTCTCATGGAAGCACCTTTGCCTCTCAATACATGTTTTCATGGCATACACAGGGTACCAACAATCACCACGTGGCACCACTGAATCTGCACTAATACTCCACACATGAGCAAGCTGTGAAAGGTCTCCACTCCATCAGTTTTGCAATACTAGGTGGCATTCCAGCATGAGAACGTGCAGCCAATGTATAAAGCTCTGATTCACATTCAAAGTGTCTCACACTTAGATATCTCCAGCTTCAATAAATTCAGCTGTGACAGTTCAGAAAAATTCCAATGGCTGTGAAAAGTCAATGGCTGTCAGGAAGGAGGAGCTCAAGGCAGTCCTGCTTCAGCCAAGCCTTGTTTGGAAATACTCAACACCAGAAGATGAGGATGGTTCAGCAGGGAAAGCAGGTGACAATCTGGGATGGAGTTCAGTGTTTATATGTATTACCATATCCTATATTCACACCTGCACATGTAAAGATTTATTCTGTGTCTGAGTAGGCTAACATGCCTTGGGAAACAATGAGACAGAAACATGGAAAGAGTGTGCTATGGCAACAAATAACTTTTAGACATCTTGCCAAGCAGTGAAATTCAGAGCACTATTGAATTTTGCAAGCAAGAAATGTAGGGATTACCTACCTGTTAGTTAAATAGTTTCCTCAAAGGGAGTAAAACACCATTAAACATTTCTGTTTCAAGCTCTTATTAGTGAAGAGGTAACAGTGAGGCTGATATTAAAACCTAAAACACCTCTGATGGATTTGGAAAATACCTGAAATTAGCTCATTCCACAGGCTTAGCCTCTTTCCTCTCCACTGTACATAACGGGCCTGATCTCTAACAAACTAAAGTTTCTCTAAAGAGTAAAAATAATAAAGCTTGGAGTTCAGGCAACTGCCTTGGTGCAGGCATAAGCAAATTAAACTATAACAACATGACAGGCCTTATGTCAGCCTTGGCCTACATTCCACAGTTCCCCTGCTGAGACCTTGTGGCTGTCAAGTGCTCCTGCTCATGCCCCAGTGATCCCAAAACTCTTCAGCTCAGTGGGTGAAACACTGGAATTGCAGTCAGCAGATGTCTAGCACACAGTCAGCAGAACGAGACAGCAGCACATTGTTACAGCAACAACAGAACAATGTCAGCACAGAAGGCAGCGAGCACAACCCTGGCTAGCACAACATTTTGTGCACAAAAAACCCCAGCAGGATCCTATGAAGATGTTTGACATTTTTACTGTAGGCAGAAATGCTCAAGTTCTCATAACTAATGAGCATTCCTAACACAGGCTGCAGCAGGAACCCAAAATACTTGTGTTCTTCAGAAAAAACCCTGAAGTTTATCCCCAGTTGCATTATCAAGTAGATTAGTGAAGAGTTCTTGAGCTCACAGAACAGGAGACATTTTGGGAATTCAGAAATATGACTCTGTTTCCAAGAAGAAAGCAAACAAGTTCTTGCAATCTACACAAATTTCAGAGCAAATAAACAGTCCATCAGACAAAAGCTAATTAACACCATTATCTTCAGCCTTCTTTCAGTGTTCCGCTTTTTCCAGCATCTCCCCTGCTATGCTCCTAGCCTGGTCTATCAGCAAATTCAAGAAAGGAAAAAGACCTTAGTGGTGGCTAAGGGGAAGATTTGGATGGTCCAGATCACAGCCTATACAAGTCACTTTGCTGATCCACAGGGACACACAGTAAGAAAGAGATACAAGCTTCTGTAGCTCACCTGGAACCTCCTGATGCTTTGGGTTCTTCTGTTCTGCAACCCAAAATCTCCCTCCAAAAAGTCCTTTTTTATTTTGGATTCATGTGGTGGATGACTTCTCCTAAAGTTTGATTTATCTATGCACATATCCCCAAATTCAATACACTTTCAACAAGGGGAAAGTTCTTTACAGATTCAACATTGAAAGTCACAAAGAACACAAGTCATAAAGCAGCTCCCAGGTTTCACTCCATTGCTTGGTCTGTGGAACATCCTGAAATCTTCACACATCACACCACACAAGACTTAGCAGTGTCCACTTTGTGGAATTTAGCCCATTGTCTGTCTCAATCATCCCATTTTCTAAATGAAGAGCTTCACAGACAGCCACTGATATTCCTGTGGTTTTCTTCTTGTCACTCTCCCCTAGCACTGCAATTCTCTCTTTCATCTATATGCTCTGAATTTCTCTGGCCTTCTCCCAGGGCATATGCAGAAAAAACCCTGCTGGAATTGGAGTTCTGCCAAATCTAAATTCATTGACACTTAGACAAATTCCAACTAACCTCAAATCACACTGAAAAAAATCTCTAATGATGTCTTATTTTTCATTCTTTTTAAGTAGATGAATTTTTCTAGTTTATTGGGGGAGTAAGGCAGATTTAGGTTTTAACAGATTTCTTCCTGAATATTTCTTACTACATGCTGGATGTCATTATTCTCCTGAGAATCAATTAGCCCAAATGTTATGACAGTTACAGAAAAAATTGCATTTTTAACTACAATTGATACTCTTCTGTCTTTTCCCAAGCAACCCTCACAGAAATGCTGAAAACTTCAAACCTAATCAGGTAGTGAAAGAAAATCTCTTTTATGAGAAAGAAATGTAGGTGATGGTGGGAGTTTTCTAGGAGAAAACATAAGCTTTTTGCTTTTAGATGTACCTTGATATTTTAAAGGAGTCCAATTGAATGTATAAGTAAGAAAAAAAGCAGAAAAAGAAGACGCTGAGCAATCATTTCCCATGGAATGTAGCATCACAAATTCACCTTGTCTCACACACTTTCAGTGTGGAATTCCCGGTCAAGTCAGGGGACAAAGGCTGCCCATGTTTAGTAGCAAAGTCATGGAGCACCAACAAGGTTTAATGTCAATATTAGTGGCAATAGAACAATAACACCCAAGGGAAAAATGGTGTCATGAAAAATAATTAGAGATCTGTCCTGTATCATATTTTGGACTCAACTCACATCAGATCTACCAGTTCCTGTGGCCAACAGTGTGAGGCTTTCTTCACTTTCTGCTGCCTCTCCTTGCACAACCTCACACTGCCCACTGCTGACAGATGCACCTAAGTAGGTGTTCTAAAAACTAGAGCAAGCTGTTTGGTTTCCCAAACACATTGGAGGTTTTTGCTCTGTTCATCAACTGCTTTCTACACTCTCAAATGAAAAATCTGGACAGCAGAAGAGAGGAAAGTAGTGATTCAGAGGAAACCTCTTCAAAAGATTATAGAAAGACAAGGCCCATGATAATAAAGACAATTCCATAAAAGAAGACTGGCAATCCCTTGTCACATTTCTTTTTTCTCACTTGATATTGATGGACTCTATGGTCACACTCTAGAACTTTCATTTCATTTAACTCAAAATTCACAGCAAAAATTTTTTTGGCAAAATTAATTTTTTTACTGGACTACTTGCTATTCTATCAAGGCATATGATGACTTCTGTCCTAGCAGCAATGAAAGAGTTACATCTAAAAAATATGCAGCCCTATCACTATTCAGTGAACAAAACCAAAGAGCACCAACTTAGCTTGCACAATGGCAATGAAATCACTGTGCAGTTATAAAAAAATAGAGGTGATACTGTGTCTGTTATCTGTCTCTAATGCACAGTGACAACCAAACACAAACATATTTTCAAGGGTATTTTAAGCACTGCAAAGAAAATCTGTGTGTCCAGACAGATACAACTGTCTAACAACTAACATTTTGTTAGCCTCACCCACGATAACAATTAAGAGTTTCACAGTATTTTTCAGTTGTTAGTCTGTTATCACATAGGCCAAGAGGCCCTACTTTCCACTACATTGCCACATACCTAAAAACGAGGGGGAAATTGTACAAAGAATAGTTTAAAAAAAAAAAACCCCACTGCTGGCAACAAGGTTTTCCTACAAGAGTAACTCGCCTTCCCTTCACATCAGAATGGTTTGGGTGCTCACTTACCCATTTTGGACACCCTTGCTATGATGTTTTTGCTTTACCATAACAGCAAAATCTCTTTATGCAGCCCTGGAAACAATTTATATAGCAAACAAACACACACAGAGTTTTTCTCTTTTTCTTCAGTTGAACAAGTGTCTAAAACACTGGTTGTGAGATACCTACCTGAACCTCGTATTGCTTAAATACAATATTGAAGATTATACTCAAGTAAAATATTGAAGCAGAATATAACTAGAACGGTAAAACAAAAAGTTGTCTATTGTTAAAAAGAGAAAGAACCTTCCCCAATTTTTTCCCAGGCTTTTTAAGAGTTATGACAGCAACTGGTAGCCTTATATTTTGTGTTTCAGTCCAAACACAACAGTTAGATTTCCTCCTTGGGAAGAAATTTCACAAAGTAAAAACTCTGCCTTGTCAATCCTATCAGTGGCTTTTGTAAAGCCATTTGTTTTGACATAGGGCTGCATGCACAACATGCAAAGCCCTGCCCTGTTGCAGCACAGTGCCAAAAGTAGCAGCATGAGAATGTGTAGGGCAGAATTTATGCCTGGAGATAAATTCAGTCGCCAAAATACCCAGAGTAATCAATCCCATGCTGAATCAGACAAAAGGGTCCTGTCCCAGCCCACTGCTCACTGGAAAGAGAGAAGATAGAAATTAATCTCTGAAGGGAAAGCATAAATGGATTTGAAAATACTCTGGAAAAATCCTTTCCACATAAGACAGGAGCTTCTTTGGTAACCAAGATTTCCACTTCCAGTAATTTTCCCGAATTATAATTATCTGGAATATAAAATTTTAGCAAAATGAGGTCACACTGAAGGTGCTACAAACCATACTTTCATCATCATGAGCACAAAGAATCCCCCAGCTCTGTGTCACTGGTGTTACTAATGTTATTATGCAATAAAGGTGCCCACAGATTTGTTGAAAAACAATTCAAGATGTTCTCTAGAAGAACTGCAAAACCAAAAGTCCAGTTTAATCTCATGTCCAGTATTTTAACAAATAGAGTTTCTCAATTTTTTGAGTCCTACGTGTAGAAGAAATAGTAAGAATATTTAACTAGATATTAAGAAAATCTTAGAAATACAGCCCTAGACACTTCAGGATTCTGATGCCTAGTTTTCCTTAAAAAAATATAACCCATGTCAGGCAGTCCAATCCTACTCACCATAAAAATGAGGATGACAGATGATCTGGAAAGTAGAAACTGAGTATGAGGACTTCTCACTATGAGAGATGTCTCTCTACAAGTGACAAAATACAGAAACAAATTCTCACACTGTTCATTCAGCACCTTCAGGGAGCTGAAATTCCTTGGAAAAAGAAATGCTTTATGGAAATGACAAAGTTACTGTTTCTTGTTGAAGTAACATTGAAGGACAGTGAGGAAAGAATGAAAATGCAAAAGGAAGTAAAACACCGACTCCTACCAGTTGATCTAAAAACCGAAATTCCAGAATTAGGCAGTATTTTGGGAAAAAACCTCAAATTATTTAACAAAATGTAATGGAAAAGGTAACATGTAAAAGGACCAACCAGTATGTGACAGTGACTTGACTCAAGGAAACAGCAGGGTTTAGGAGAAGTTTAGACTGGATATCAGGAAAAGATTTTCAACCTTAAAAAATCTTGCAAAAGATTTTCAATAGGTGGCTGGGCACTGTAACAGCCACACAGGGAAGTGGTCTCATCAACAGGCCCATCTGAATTCAAAATGCATTTGGACAATGCTCTCAGGCACATGATGGGATATTTGGGGTGTTCTGTGAAGGGCCAGGAGTTGAACTTGATGATCCTGATGATCTTCCTATTCAGCATATTTTATTCTATATGCCAAATCATTCAATACCAACACGTGTATAATATTTATAAAATAGTGAAGAGGAATATGATAAACACCCGAAGGAAAGAAACAAGCATAGTCAAAGAATTGAGAAAAAACTCCTGAAATTACTTCTAATTTGGAAAAATCCCAGCATAAAATCAGTCTGAAGATGACAATTAAGGAAATACAATATATACTTGCAGTTTATCTAACCTTCCCAGTGAATTCTGGGCTGCAAGGTGTAATTTTAAAAAAATTTTCTTCCCCATGTCAAATATACCAAACACAGCTCATGTGATAGTAGCATACATTTGAATAGATAAATTAAAAGCAGAGTGTAATGATCCAGTCTCATCACTGGCACCAAAAGTATCCTACCCAGGCATCAGAAAAGAAATGCAGGAAACTCAGTGCAGTGCTGATGGTCACTGGATCCCCGAGTGAGAAGAAGCTCCTGCCAGACTTCAGGAAGTGTCTGTCACAACTGATCTATTTTGATGTCCATTATGAAACCCTCCTGGGGTTAAATAATACACAGATACAAGACAGTTTCACCTCCACTGGAAGGGTTTTAAAAATGAAATTAGACATGTTTTTTGAGGCAAAATATTTTGCAGTTTACTCCCCAGGTCTGCACATATTCCTGTAGAATCTGTGGCCAAAGGAAGCTCCTCTAAACCATTTCCCGTCACCTCCTCTGATCTGTCACTTCCAATTGGGCTTTTCTTGCAGCACTGCTTGTCCTGTGCTGAGAGGACAACAAACAAACAACTTAACTCATCCTTCTGTGTTTATAACTGCAGTCTAAAAACCTGTATTTACTATTTAATCTGCTTGCTTAAAAATCTGAACTGTTTCAACATACATTATTCACTACTGCACATTTCAATCTGCTGTACTTCAGCTATTTCCAGCATTTGTTTAATACATATAAACATTGGGCTATTATTTGGTTTTAATTGTTTGTTTTATTTTTAAATAACCTTGAAGCTGGCACTGAAACAAATCTAATTCTTCTGAATGGAATTGTCCAACAACCTTCTCTCCTCTGAAGGCATTTTAAGGAAGAAAGCTGTATTCCAAATCAAATTAACCAAAAGCCCGGAAAAGCATCTTGCTAGTTTGACACAAAAAGCAGAAGAGAAACCAAACAAAAAGTCCATGAGACCATACAACCACTTTGAAAAAGTCTTATTTTAAAAAAGTCCTTTTAACAACCTAAAAAAAACCCAAAAAACAACAACAACAACCAAGCCACCAACCAAACAAACAAACAAACTGCTAAATGCAGATACAGTGAAGTTCAAAAAGCAATTGAATTCTCAGGACAAATTGTCCACAAATACTGGGGTAGGAAATGGAAGAAATCATGAGGATTTCTACCATAATAGTCACTACTTTGGCTATTTCTTTCAGATACTTTCTCTCCTATGGAATGCCAGTAAATGAGTAGAGAGAAAATGACACAAGCAGACAAAAGAATGGACGTGTTTCAGAAAAGCAAACCCATTAGCCTCTCACCCTAGCACTCACAAAGACATTTAATATGAAGTGGATTTTTGAGTGGTGTCAGTTGCTTAAGTCAGAATTGGAAAATTCTTTGGTAATGCCTTTTCTGCTTCTCTTTTTGATAGAACACAGAAGTATGTGATTTCAATGTTTTCCTTTCTATGCTGCCTCATGTTTCTCCTCTACTGAAAATTCTTGGGCACATAGTTAGAGTTTACCAGAGATCAGCACTGCTAAAATCCTGCCAATAACATCTCAGCACTATACATTTCTGCAGCACTAAATGATGTTTTAAACTGATAACAGAGTTACTTATTTTAAAAAATCAAACAAGCAGCAGTTCCAAGAAACTACATATTTATTTTGATAGTTCTTACTGTTCCTAACACTTCTCTAGCTCAACATGTTTCAGTTGGACCTATAAACATTTTTAAGTGCTTTTAACATGTTGCTGGTTGTGTGGTACTGCAGCCACTGAGGATGAATGAAAGAAAAGTATCTGATGTTTCAGTGCAGTGAGGGACAATCTGATATAAACACCCCTCAGCACTGGCAGTATAAAGAGATAACCCAAAACTAGCACAGTTTTGCTCAACTATAACATTGTGTTCTACTATCACCAGTACCTGTGCCCATGTATTTTGGAAGCATCATCAATAATGCCAAGCTTTACCTACAAAGATTGGCAACAGCCCAACTTTACAGCTCTGAGGGTCAGATCACAGTTCTGGGACCACCACAGGACACTGACATATCCTTGCCTTCCACAGAAACAGAAGCAAAGGGGCTTTTCTCTGGACTGATGGATGCTCACAGTCACAGTGGGAGTCACTCTGCTGTTAGGGCACCATGTGCTGCTCAAGCAGCTGTTTGCCTGCCTGCCCTAACAGAAAAGCTGTGAACCAGAAAGAAACGTGCACCTCAACGTTTCTGTTTCTGCAGCTGAGCACATCCACGTTTCAGTTTCTACTCTGCTGTACCCAACTGGGAACTGTATTTGATGAAAACCCTGTCCTAAAGACTGGCTCCCTCTAGTGCAGATTGTCAGGAATCTGATTCTGTAATGTACACCACCAGGCTTCAGTCAACTTTGCTTAAATTACACATCCTCAGATACCAGACCTCTTATTATTGATATTTGATATTAACAGTTTTGCTCTGAATAAAACACCTGTGGTCAGCTTTAGTGCTTAATGTAATAAATACAGATTATGATCAATTAAACAATTTCTACTTCTCAGTGGGGATTTGATTTTAGAGTCCACTTCAGCCAGAAAGCACATGCAGGCACCAGGCACAGGCCATGGTGCTCTTTTAAATGGCAGAATCTGCACTCCCAGGGTTGTTTTTTTTTTTTGTCCTGTTCCAGCACTGCCAGCTCTTTGTGGAGAGATAGCTGGAGAACCTATGCCAGTACAGCTGACAAGTTTGCCACCACAACTAAAGTTTGAGTATTCTGCCAGAGATTTGAGCATAGCATGGATTTCACATGCAGCAAACCTCAACAAAGACTTCAACAGGAACCACTTCTGTCCTTGCAGAGAGGGAGAAAGGCTTCATTCAGACAGTTGTTCTAGAACATTAGAGCAAGAATGAACAGAAAACTCCTTTTCTCAAGGTATTGACAAAGTCAAAATCTCTCTCTCCCACCCCCAAAAGGCTGTACCCTCTATTCCCTTCTCTTACTTACATTAGCTGCTGATTAGACTGGGGTTTAATTTTTGTTTACATGCTTGCCCTCCACATTACCTGTGTCTCCCAAGACAAAGAGCTTCAAGAATGAGAGTTTCTAGGTGGTCTCTGCTGTTTGCTCTGTCTCTATAGAAATTATACCCTGTAACACATATTAAAGTGAAATGTTTCTTCCCTCAAAGAAGTTTAATGTCATTAACACCAATTCTTCACAGAAAAGTAAGGAATAACAAAGGAAATCTTATTTGTAATAAAATAAAAGTGTAATTTAGGGGAAAAATGCTCCAAAGTGCCAATCCCAGCTGGGGAACTCTAATACACCATCCCCCAAGTTCTTTGCAGTAGGGGTAATGTTTGAAACATTCCTCTCTAAGTAGTACTGTTAGACACAGGGCATTTATTTTAGATTTCTAGTAACAGTTCTGTCAGACTCTGCAAGATCTCCCTCTCCAGATTATCTTCAAACATATCTGAGTGAAAGGGCAAACAGAAATTTGAAAGAGATGATTGATTCCTTTGTGGGGGACACAGTTACCTACTGAGACAGGAACATATATGAATTCTGATTTGCAATCATTTCCACTATTTATGAGGTCACAGGACATGCTCCTGCTGAGCTCAATTTAGCAAGAGCTTTAGCAAGATCAATGCAGAAGGTATTGCAATCACATTGACTTGGTGATGTCCAAACTACAACAAATTCATAACTCAAAACTATAAATAGACTGAAAGCTAAACATATTTCAGTACAAAGCCAGGTTAAAAAGCTAGAGATGCAAACAGAAATTAAATAATGGCCTTAAATGCATCATTAATTATGAGTTTAAAGAAAAGGGATGCAGTTCATGCACTTAGGCAGTCACTGAAGCCAACAAGAACTTCAGGTGATCACGAAATGCCTCAGTTTAAAACAAGCAAACAAAAATTCCTCCAAACAGCAACAAAAACTCCACCTCTCCTTTCTGTCACAGAAAGAAACATTTCCATCATAACCCCCCACGTCTTCCAAGTGCAGTGAGGACCATCCCACTGAATCACTTGCACAGGATTTGCATTTCAGTCCCCTTTCCTCCTACGGGGATTGTCTAATGATCTCTGCAATCAGGAGAAAGTTGATGGCTATAAATGCAGAATGCTCTGTAAGATTGTTTCTCTTTACTCCATGCATATCTAAAGAAGCTGAAGCAAATATATACAAATATTTCATCCCCTTCCTCTTATTTTCTTGTATTATCCTTTAAATTATGTTTTATGTAAATTAATAAATTACACATTATTCTTTCAGCTTTACAGGGTTTAAAATCTGCTATTTCCTAACTTTAACAATATAGTATTTGAAAGATCTTTAATATGTTGTACATCTTCTATTTTCTTGTCTGGGAAGCTTCCTTAGCTATTCATACCCCATACTTGGGCAGGAGCCTGTCCATAGAAACAGCACTAACACTGGAAATGGAATCAAAATATTTCACCTAGTTATGTTGGCTTATTCTTTTCTTGGTGTAGTCTTTGGTTTCACTACACTTCAGTATATTTTACTGGTGTTTGCAATGTGCATTTTAGCAGAACTCTGAAGGGTGCTGCAGACAGAGTTGAGAACAACCTGCTTTTTTCCCCCTGGAAAACCAGCCAATAGGAAAAAACCCATTCCAGTAATTTAGTTTAGCCCTACATAGAAAATAACAGAAGTCAAGGTGCCTGTGCTGTTATTATTTTTCTGATGTTCTTGACACCAGTGTGCAGAGCTTTATGGCATTCACAGTTCCAGCAGTGGTGAGTTCCCACTAGGTAGAGTCGTAATACCCCTTAATATTTTCATTTTGATGTAATTTGTGGCCCCAGCTTTTTAAATATCCGCTCTGTAATAATGTTTAATTTCAGGGGTCACTCCGCCAAGGAGTATATTAAAGCCTATAAAACTCATTTCCAAAGCCCAAATATCAAACTGTGATCAGGTTAGGAGGGCAGCATCTGTGAATATTTCATCTTTTATCATGCTGATAATAAGGAGATGACAGAGGCACATTATTACAATGAGAGAATTGCTCATTTCAGCCCTGGCTGCTGGAAGCTGGGGTCTGCAGTGTGCATTACTCAATAAAATCAATTCTTATATGAAAAGCAAGTTTACTGAGCCACCACTGTGTCTTATTTGATTGTAATGAATAATATATGGACCCAAGAGCTTGCTCATCTGGTAGGGAGAGGGAAAGGAAAAGGCTTGAGTTTGAAGGGGCATTTCAGTGTAGACAATAATTTATCAAAATTGTATTTTATTGTTCAGAAGCAATGTTATGGGACTCCAGTCTGTTAGACTTATAATTCTGAAAATAAATCTTAAAGTTCCACTAACACCAAAAAGGATATGAGCCAGCATAGAACAGTGTAAAAGCAATTTCTATCTTGCATTTGATTGTTTATGCTCAACAGATAATGACCAACTAGCACCACAGTTTAAGGTTTACACAATTTCTGCTGCAATTTCTTGTACTTTCACTTTTTTTGGCTACATTTCAAACCACTCTCTACCTAAAGGTGAGAAATTTGAAAAAAAATATTCTATCTTAGCATTTGTAAGATGATAAACACACCTCTGAGAAACAGTAATAACATCACACCTATTTTGAGAGGGGCATAGAAAAAAGGCTGGCATTCACTTATCTCTTGGATCATATTCTATCACTATTTTTGCTTAAACATAATTATACCATTTGAAAACAGCTTACTAAGAACAGAAATATGGATAATTTCACAGACCAACACATAGGTTTTGTCCAAATTTGATAAATTTTGCTGTTGGTACTGTCTATCTCTCCTGAACTTGTTTTATTCAAACATTTGTTTCATGGCTAAATGTCAGATTGGATCAGCTTCTTATCTTTTCAGCTCTGAGTATAAATCAAAATAAATAACTTCCTCCAAATATAGAAATACTGCAAAGAGAAAATTTTAAAATTATCAAATCCCATGAAGTTTTATGGATATTTAAACATAAAACTCTATATATTCTCCATAATCTTAAATACACCTTTTCTTTTATTATGGGCATTTCTTGTTAATTGTTCTTTTAAAATAAAATATTACATTTAAAAACTACTTTACAGGCAATTTTTTTCTTACACACTTTGATTATCACATCATTAAAACCTAATGAACCTTTTACATCACTGAGTGTCATAAGTGCAGTATCTAATGCTAGATTTACAGAAGTTGATCATTTGTTTGGAAGCTTTTTTCACAGCAGCATCTCTGGTAAAATGTTCACATGCCTCCTATTTACTCCACCCTTATACAGCTATTTTAAATAAAGCAAATATCTTCCAGATTCCAGTTTGCACACTCTGCAGATACAACAATTACCTCTGCCACGGTCACACATCAATCTCTGTGTCATCAAGTGCATGTTAAGCATGGAGTAAGGATTTTTCAGCTATTTCTAGTTTTCAGAAAATGTTAAAAGGCATTATGTTACTGACTTCTTTCTTTTTTTTTCCTTCTTTTTTTTAAAGCATCTCAGTACTAAACCTTTATATTTCCACTAGAGGTGAGAACTACTTTAAACTGCAGCTTTAAATTGATGGCCTGTAGGAAAATGAGTCTCAGTATTACCACTTATTTATTATTAGCAGCAGTATTTAACAGGGCCATTTCTTTTCAGAATTCTGAGAACAAATGGCCATCATTACAAAAATATGACTTTAAATTGTCATTATTATCACGCTGTGATAATGACCTATCATTTTGGCACTTGTAATCCAAGTTGTGTTTCATCCAATCCCTTGCTGTAAAACATATTTAACTCATTTACATATAAATATTTATTCTGCCTGCCTTCATTTTTTCCCTCTGCTTACACACTACCAAGTTGAGGAGAGTTTAATGGGGGATCTTCTAAAAGATCACAATTTCTTTGAGGCATTTCCCCTCTACTCTAAAACTCTTTAAAAATGCATCATTTGATGCTAGAATGATGCATTCATAACCTTAAATCAATTTATTAAGAAGGTCATTTCATAGTGATTAAATCTCAACAATGATGAACTGTCCAACAGCAGGGAGAGTTATTTTTTCAAAACATAAGCTGCAACAGCAATGTTTTCTTCCCATCCTCAAAACTTCCCTCAAAGCACAGGTTCTCTAAGCAAGACATGAAAATAATTCACAGAATCACAGAATCAGTCAGGTTGGGAGGGACCACAGGGATTTATCTGATTCAACCTCCCTGTTCAACCAGGCTCATCCTGGAGCAAATTCCTTCTCATTTTTCTCCTGTTCTTTGAATTCTACCTAAAACAGTGTAATCATAGTAATCCTCATTTATGATCAAAAAGAAAAAATATAAAAAATTATTAAAAGGTAGCTCCACATTGATTCAATTTCAAAAACTTGACCTACAAAATAGCATAATTAGCATTTGAAATTATATTTTTCTTATTTTTACCTTTTATTACAGCACAGAAAGATTCACTATTAATGCTCAAAGCAGCACTTTACTAGAGAGTATATAACCTTAAATACTTAATTAAAAAGTTCTATTTCCACTTACAGAAGATATTAGTGTAGTCAGTAACTTTTAAAGGGCTTGTTAATGGTTCACTCTTTTCATTCATCATCAAGATAAAGTAATACTAGAAGATGTGTTTTATTAATTTAAGTGAAGAAATGCACTTCTTCAACTGTATCAGCCCACTTGCAAGTGATATTTCTTCTTAAGGTAAATTTCTGATATTCAATGGTTATAATGGTCTTACTAATGGAATAATAACTAAGTGAATGTCATTGGCACACCTTGGATTACAGGATGCTCCTCTGAGGTTTAGGAATGGTGTTGTCCAAAGGCTCCCACTGAAACCAGGGCCTGCTCACTCCCTTCCCCCTCCCTCTCCTCCTCCCTGCTGTGGTGGATCGGAGATGAGAACTGGAGGCACCAAAGGCAAAGATCTCAGGTTGAGAGAAGAACAATTCACTGGAAACAGCAGTGAGATGAGAAAACAAACAGTAACAGCCACAGGATTGATAACAAAAGTGCACAAAGGCCAGAGAGAGATCCATGTGCACAATCCTCACCTCAGAGCTCAACCAACCATGGCCATGCCACCCCAGCTCAGCAGCTCTTTCCCCGTGCCCAGAAAAGGATGTGATATGGTACAGAACAATCTCCATCATGGCCATCCCTGCTCTGGCTGCTGCACAAATGAAGCCTCTTCTGGACACAACCAGCACATCACCACCACACAATCAGCACATCACCACCACACTCATGACAAAGCAGAAGCTGCAGCCACGTGCAAAGTTCATGGGAAGCTACAGAGTGTGAGTTCTTAAGGAAAATCAAGAGCTCCTTAAAAAGCTGCTTGCAAGCATTGTGCTTCATTTAGACAGAAAGAGACTGAAAGTATTCATTTTTCAGATATGTGTGTGTGCACTTCCAACTGTTGTGAAAATCTCATTCCTTGAGCATTATATCAGTCTTCACAGTATGAAATTACATCAACTTTCCTAAAATACATATATACATATATACAGATATAACTCCTATAGTCACACTGGTCATCATAAAGAAGCCAGTGCACAAAAGTTTTTCATCTGGTCCTATAGAACAAAAATTCTAAAGATAAGCAAGTGTAGCATGTAGAAAAGGTGAAACAAAGATCAATATGTTAAAAAGAAATTTGAGGTACCTGTTGGAAAAATAGCTTTGCTCTCATCACAGTTCAAAATCATCAATATCAATGAGGATGCCAAAGTTGCACTGTTGTGTATGTGAATTAGAACAATAAAAGTGCTAGTAAGTAAGCGATTTTAAATAGAAAAGTGAATGCACTTGTTGATAACAGAAAACAGTGACCCTTGCATTCACCTGCCTTCGACATTACCCTTTAAATGACTGTCAGAATCAAATCAGAGACCCAGTTACAGAAGGATTTCACACCAACTTTGTCCAGCATTTAAAATAAGTATTTTGAATGGAAAGCAGTAGTGAATTAAACTCTAGCTTTCTAAAATAAATGGGTAATCCAACAGCCAAAACATATTCTGATGAGAATACATCAGAATTAAACTTTGACTACTTTTTAAAAGGAAGTCTTTTAGATGCAAATGGCCATTGTTTTCTCACTTAGTAAGCAAAATTTTGTGCCACGAAAGGTTAGATGATTGCAAAGATTTAATTGACTGTCTAAAAGAAAGGAAAATGTTTCTTTAAAAAGCTAAGATGGACCTCTTACCCCATTCCTGCAGCAAAATGTCCTGTAACAATAGAGATGTGATTTGCTGAAATTAAAATGCTATTATGGTGGAATTAGGGCTTCAATATTTTTAGCAGCTTAAATATGCCTTCCATTTTTAAAGGACATCTGATAACAGATAATTACATTTCATCTAATAGAAATGGAATTGTTTTCTTAAGGAAAACTACTTTTATTTTTTTCAATGAAGGTTAAAACAGCCATCATTAGCAGCAGCAACAGGATTTAGGTGCCTACTTCAGCTTAGAGGATATATATACATACATACATATATATATATATATATATATATATATATTAGCATGTAAATAGCCATTTGTGGCTGCTTGATTCTGCCTATTTTATGTTTCAATGTGACATCAGAATGCACTTAGCAAGAAATATGGGGGGCCAGTGAGATAAGTGCTCTGAAGAGGAGTTCTGTAATATGGTGGTTCTATAGGAGGGGTATCTTTTGCTATTTAAAAAATATCACCTGTTCTTATGCTACTGAGCTATATGTTTACTATATCATTTAAATACTCGAATGAATGAGTTCTACATTATGCATATGACACTGTGAGAAGAAGGTGCAGCAACTCTTTTCTGAGAAGATGAGAATTTGTCAAGGTAGAGCATTTTCTATATGATAAATACAATTGTTTATTTATTTTATATTTACAAGAAATGCGTCTAAAATTATTTCTGCCTTTTTGTTGATGGAAAACAATGGAAAAGGTGTCGTTATTACCCTGCCAACACTACTTTCATGCAATACATTTCTCATGGGAGGCAGACAGGAAAGGAAAGGCACAGAGCACTCCCTGTCTTCTGTTTCAGACTGACCTTCAAGATTTACTGCTTTAAAATGTTAATCATCATGAGTGACATTTCCTGTGTCACTAACGGGCTGCAGCAGCAGAGAGAGAAACGTTCTTTTTAACAACTTTCCTCAGTGCCAAGGAGGGGTGACTGAAGGTGGAGCAGACGTGAGCAGATGGCTCCTCCATGGGAGCTGTGAGGGCAAAGGCACTCAGTGCATTCTTATGAGGGAGGTGAGGAGGGCCTGCAGCAAAACAAACCTGCCCTGTTGCATGCACAGAACCTTTCCTGAGCCACACAAGCACCTCCTCCAGCAGCCTCGTTCACCCTCCTGCTGCTCAGGCTCTCAACACATGAGAGCACCAGGGAAGAGGATGTGGCCACTTTGGAACCAGCCAGCTCAGAACTGGCACGCTGCTCCTGCACAGTCAGGAAGGAAGTAAGAGGAAAGTGTCACCTGGCTTTGAAGATGCAATAGGCAATTTCACCCAGGCAATTTCAGGGGAATTAAAGCATTACCCAGGAAGTGTAATTAATGTATACCAGCTATAGCAGGTAACAGCATAAAAATAAGACAGTCAATACTGAAAACTATCTAACTTCTGATTCTAAATGGCCTAAGTCCCAAACCTTTTAGGGTCCCTCTGTACTCACGTGTAATACAGAATGGAAGAGAGCCATTCTATGGTACTCTTTTCTCTAGCAATAGGGCAAGAGGACAGAGTCATAAATTGAGCCAGGAGAGGTTTAAGTTGGATCTTAGGAAGAAGTTCTTCACAGAAAGGATGAACAGGCTGCCCTGGGAGGTGGTGAAGTCACTGTCCCTGGAGGTGTTTAAAAACAGATTGGATGTGGAGCCCAGTGCCATGGTTTACTTCACAAAGTAGTGTTAGGTCACAGACTGGACTCAGTGACCTCAAAGGTCTTTTCCAAGCCAGTAGATTCTGTGATTCTGTGGTTGATATTCTTCTGGAGAAGCTATTGGCAGCACCTAAAACTCTTTCAGGGTCCAGCATTCCAGTAACTGAACCCAACCATTCACATCTATGTGTTTTGTTGTGAAAAAAGGAACAATGCATCGACAACTTGCATGTTATTGATGCATCCTGATTTCTAACAAATCAATCTCTCATGTCCCAAAAGGTTTTTTAAAATTAGAAAGCAGTCGATAGTGTGGACAATGCCTTCATGGAAGCCACTTTTGAATACCAGCCTGCCAGTACTAGGCCCTCTAATCAAAGCTTAGAATATTTGTTGTTCACCTACCTTCCTTCTGGATTTTGGCCTTAGGCCAATACCTTCCTTTATTCAACAACAAAACAATTCAGTCCACAAGGGGCAAAGTAAAAAATAATTTCTGGCACCAGAAGTACAATATTTGAAATGCTTATTGAAGAAGTACAATAAGAGATTTTTAGATTGAGCTGATTAAAATAGTTATTAAAAGTGTTAATGTTTAATTATAAACAAAACATTGGACGAAATTAAATACCAGTCCCATCACATTCAAAATTACCCTTTCACTCTCAATTAATCAGGTCAAAGAAAGGTCAAAGACCTCTATCTTCTAACAAACACAATTCTCAATTCATTACATTAGTCAAAAATTTTAGATTGCAAAAATCTGATATAACCCTGCTATCCTATCTGCATCATTATAATTTTTAAATATGTTATTTCCTTTCTATGACCTTTTGCATCACAGTTTATACTGAATGAAGCAGGGCCAACACCTTGCAAATGAATGAGGAACCCTAACCAGGCACTCTCTTCTTGATTAAAAGAGCTGCTGAAAAGGATTATTTTTTACATTTGGAAAGTGTGCTTTTATGTCACTAAACCAGAAAAAATGTTTTTACAATAAAGGGAGAAATATGGAAGGAACCTACAATATATTACTTCTTAAAATAGCAGCTTAACACCCTGATATTGCAGGGGTTTAACAAATGTATCAGAAATCTTTTCTGCTAAACAACACAAGGCTTGTCTATTATAAATACCAAAATGGTGATGTATTTTTTCTTAAGAAGTTTTGTGAGCTCATTAACAACTGATTAATTTACATTACATTGGAGGCACCACTGTTTTTTCTCTACCTCCAGATTTGGAGCCTGCATTGACATAATAATGAAGAACAGAAGATCCATGCACTTGCCTTTAACAGCTGTAACCAAGAGAGTTTAAGGGTTCAAACCAAGCAAACAACCAGAAACATAACAATGAAAAAACCAATATCAGCTGTCATTTAAGTATCTGTTTCACAGAGAAAGTATATTTTTCATGTATAAATATTTAGCTCTTTCCAAAAATCTGTAATAATTAATACCATAATTACTTTCATAGAGTTTGTTTAAAAATACACCCAGCAGTTAGGCAGACATTGGCTTCATGATCAGAAGTGTGGAAGTCCCACAAGAACAAGGATTGAATGACAGAATATATTGTAAGTATGACAATGCTTTGAAATGTTTTTAATGCACAGCTTAACCATGAAGGTAATTTTGCAGCCAGATTTTTTGCTGGTTTACAATCTGTCCATAGCCACATGATTAGAGAAGAAAACTGAATGGAGACTGAACAAGGGCACAATAATTCCCCTGCAAGGCAACACACCCTGAGAGGTGTGCACATCCAGATTTAGCTGAATTTTTTTCTGTGGCAGAAGAACTCAAGGAGGTATAAACATGGCAGCCATTGTATGCCTTAAGGCATAATCCTCTCAGGTAAACTGGGTGCTTTACCTTGTTTTAATGAGACAATCTTCCCCTTCATGGGAGCAGCTAACAACAGGAGAAGGGTCTTTGATGTGATTCATACGCATCTTTATTTTCAGTTGGAGCAGCTTTGTTGCAGGCCCTCTCCCTTTCATCTCATAGAAAAATCTAACACCTATGACATGAAAAAATAGGGAATTTTAATAGGCATTCCAAAATCATCTGACTAGGTAAAGAAATGGTTCTTCTTTTACTCTCATCCTGATCACTAAATAATCTTTGTCTGAAGAAGAGCTTTGTTCATTTCCCTTCCTGGAACAGCTGAGAAACTACAGCCTTCACAACTAATTCTATTATGCAGGCATGAAGTTTTGCAAACATAAGCATTTGAAGAAAATACACCTCAGATCAGAAACAATTTTCATTGCAAAGAATTACCAAAAAAAATCTCTCAAAATATTTTTTTTAAATCAGAATATTTGTAGACTGCAGCCTCTGTTCTTAAAATCCGTTGATCCATTCTCCAGCTATAAGCAAGACAAGCAAAAGCACTTACTGCCAGCTTACTTCTGAATTCCTGAATTACCTTAAGCAAAACTTAATGACATTCTCTGAACTATCTGCTTTACTTGCAAATATACTACTTGAAACTGAACCAAACTTGAGCCAAAATGGAAAACCCTTCTCTTCAATGAAGATCTAACATAGATTCTGTAAAAATGAAAATAAAGATTTTGTAAAAGCAATGAGGCACTAAGTTATCTTTAGAAACTGCAAGTATCTTCATAAAAAGTTAAACATATATAAGTAAAAGCAATAAACTCACAAATATTTGTACTTAATTGCATTTAAGAAACCCCACCTTGCCAAGTCAAGGATAGATACAATATTGTTTGCTACTCAAGGTAGCAAAGAATGAAATTCTACTAAAATACTTAACTGGTTTTCAAATTAATACTTAGCATCTTGAAGAAATAGGATTAGAATCAGCTTAATCACATACATGTTTTAGAAGGGCAAACTGTGGTGAAATTTGCCCACTTGTTTAGCTGTCTCTCAGTGTCCTGGCCAAAAGGGTTAATTATTGTCTCTCAGTTTAAACTGAGACATTTCATATATTCACTACTCCTGTGATACTTACCACAGCCTTATTTTCACTCTCCACATTAAATAGCTCATTCAGCTTAACTTGAAAAAACAGACCAAAAGCATAGACCAATATAAAGAATAACATTAAAATGTGCTTTAAAGAGACAAAATCAGAGGAGAAAAAAGCCTTGAAATGAAAGAACCAAACTCAGCACATCCCACGCTGTCCAAAACATATAAATCCTACAGCTATATTTCTATATAGTCATTCACATGTAACTTGGGACTTACAAATAATAATAATAATAATAATGATAATAATTTACGTTTGAAATCAAGTCCACACAGAGTTACATAATTTAACAGTGCTCTGACTGCGGAAAAAAATATCTGATCTGCTTCTTCCTATCAGGAGGTAATTCAATATTGTATTGCAAAAACAACCCAGAAACCTATTTCACATTCTGTTGACTGACTGGATGGGAAATGTACTGCCAAGACAGACAAGTCTCCTGAGTGCAAAAACATCTGTAATCATAATTAAACTATAAAGTGCTGGCAGCATCTGTTTCCTCATATCCCTGCAGGGCTTATGTGTAGCATTTGAGGTGATCTCAGTGTCCTGGCCAAAAGGGTTAATTATTGTACAATGGGAAGGAGAAAAAGTAACACTCTGAAGGGAAAGTATCACTGAGGAAATGTGCTTTACTGGATCAATGGCCATTAACTGAAGAACAGATTCACAGCAGGCTGTTAATGATGGGACAAAGATTACAGCTAGATACATCTTTCTGGTAAGGTCATCAGCTCAGAAGTAATAATAATGATGAGGCAGCACATGCTAGAATGGATGTGTAAACAAAAAACAGAGAGAAGGAAAGAAAATAATGAAGATGGGAAAAAGATGCTCTCAGCTGATACTTACTCATTCCACCAAGTATTTTAAGTACTGTGAGTCAAACACAGCAGTGGGGGGAGCTTCTTTCTAACCACACTTTTAGCAGATGAAGGTTTCCCCCCCCTTCTCTTTATCAACTCTCTATAGAGGTCTGGGTAGCAAAGCAGTTCATAAAACTTAAGGGGTTTTAAAGGGTCACGTTCACAGGGCCAGACACATGTATTCCATTATAACTGTTGAACTTATAAAAATGTGTCATTTTGAATTGTGAGGATGAAGTATAACACGGTGAGATATGTTTAGTTTCCTAATGCCTTAAGAATATTTTGTTCACTGTATAGTTATCACACACTTATTTCTGCAAGGCATGCTGCCTCTTGTACATGTCAGCTGAAACGACAGCAGCCCTGCTCAAAGACAGATGATGAAGCTCCTGCTGTGCTGGCAAACAGACACTCAACACGACTTGACTTTCACTGCTAACAGGCATGGACAGTGAACTTTGCAAATGAAGCCTCAGACTGAAAGAATGTGTCCAAAAAGCCCAAAGCTGCAGTCTCCAAGCTGTAGTCTCTGCCCCTCAGCTTGATCAAAGCAGCTCTCTCAGTTGGCCTTGTTCTTTCCGGATCTTTTAATCAAATTGTGAAACAAGGAAAGGTTTGAAATGGGAAAAGGCACACAACTGGACTATTGACACTCCAAAATAAAACATTCTGGAAAATCAGCACAGTTTAATAGAAGGGTAATGTGATTTTCCCCTCAAAACAAAACAACAAATTTCTTTTAGTTTTGAAATATTATATCATTATATTGCAAAAGAGTTTTTTCTTATAGACTTTGCAGGAACTGAAATAACTTTGTATGCTGAACTTTATTCCATAGTAACCCAGAATTTTCTAGCTAATTTACCTAAATAATTACTTGGAAGCCAAGCAGGGAGACAATCCAGGACTTTTTCCCAGAACAGGATGGCCGTGACTGCACTTTTATCTGCATTACTTCAAATAACTGTAGCCTGATGACTGACAAGACATTCTTAAAACAAAACAAAAGAATACCCAAGAAGCCAAAGCACGGAAGTTCCTTTCAAATGCCAGCAGCCAATTCTATCTTTTAGGGATGCACTTTCTAGATGGTAATGGTAATCAGAAAAAAAAAACATTAATCTTTGGTACTTTTGAACACTCATGTTACATAAGGAAGAACTTTCTCACCACATTTCTAATGGCATAAGGCTTATTCCTAAAAAGCAAGCAGGAGAAAGCAGCACAGCATTCTTGATCCTTCAAGGAAGATCTCTGTTATGCTTAGCAGCTTTAAGGAAACCTGAGCATGTTCTTAAGTCAAAACTGTTCAATAATCAATGTATAAAAGCATGCTAGGATTTTTTTAGTCAGCAATTATCTGAAATTACCACCATTAAAAGGAAAATAAATACACCAATAAATGTTGTGTCTTATAGATACCTTCAGTGCACAAAATATAGAGAAACAGCATTAGAGTCTGCTATTTACACAGTGTAATGAAAGAACAAGTCAGAGGAATCCAGTGTAGATATTAAAGTGTAAACTGGTTTAGGTTTGGAAGTTTATAGAGCCATAGGAGAAGGGCAGAGGGAGAGCAATGATGGTATCTTTGCTTTTAACAGACTTTTATACATTTATGAATGACAGCAGTCATACATCCATGCCAATGATTGCTTTCATCCTGTTAATTAACTGCAAGCAAATTTGGCAGAAGAATTAAGATACAAAGCTCTTTTCAATTGCATTTTTAAAAAACCCTACCAAACAAAACCCAGCAAAAACCCAAAACCATGCCCAAACAAACAAACAAAATCCCCTCCAGACAATACAGGAATGAGAAAAAACTTCACCCAAAAAAACTAACAGATAAATAGGGGAAAAACATTCAATTTGTTGACCCATTGAAGTAAACTCTACACTGTAAACTCAGTAATTGGTCATCCTTCAGGAACAAATCTACACTTGGTTTCTTTGGATTTGATCCCAATACTGCTCTGCCACAGCCTATGAGTTGCTGAATTATGTAAGAGGTAGGTGCAGGCAGAGGAAGAGCTTGGGGCACTCAGAACAGGTTATCACCAGTAAGAAGTGAGGACTATTTTCTTGCATATTGCCTTGCTAAGAACTTTGTTACTCTTGGATATGAGTCCTTTCCTGTAGGATTTCAAATTAGAACAAACAAACACACGCTGCCAAGCCAGACTTCTCAAAATTAAGAATTCTGTAAAATAGCACAGCCCCCTCTATGTCCTCACAGACAAGTGATAAATCCTGGCTGATTTAAAAGCTACTGAAAATCAGTGCTAGTTTGTGTTTCGTGTTGCTGAACAGCAGCTGTAATCTTCCCTTAACAATATCATCACACCCATATGTATTTCAGATGCAAACAGCAGCTAAGCCAAGAAAGTCCAACAATGACAATATTTAACTAAAGGTAAAAAAATTAAACGTATAATTAAATATTAAAATGAAAATTGAATCCTAACATTTGGAGTTAGGAAGGAAGAAATGACAAGTCAATTATAAACAGACCCAACTTGTAATTTATTTACCTGTTGAAGATGTGACAGTTTAGCATTCTGAGGACTTCAAATTACATTGCTTCAAAAGTTAAAGTGTTTGACTCTATCAGATGTACCCAACAGGTTCCTGATTTAGGTTGAAGCAGAAAATCAGCAGAGCAGCAAACACAGGGGGCTACAGGGGCAGTGCAAGAGTGAACACTTGTGTCCTATAATTCCATATGTTCCCAGCAAACATTAAATGAGCATTTTGGATTATTTTACTCCAAAAGATAGATGACTTTCCATCTTTGGGACTTTGTGTTGCTTCCCTATTGCAACAGGTTAGAACATTTAAAACCTACATGATATGATCTTCCAAGATGGTGATAAATCTCACATAATCAATAAAATTACAAAGAGAAAAAATATGAACAAAATATTTTGACAATAAAACCAAAACTGGATGAGATTTAAACCAGATTTTAGAAAGAATAAATTATAGAGGTTAGACAAGTTGTTTATTTTGCCTTTGATTTGCTTGTATATTTGCTACAAGAGTAGGTTTGTTAGCTTTGTGTTGTCATAAATACAGACCAAATAAGTGTCATTGTGTAATAAATCACTTCCCTAACTATGCAGGAATGTCAGAAAGTTTGATTCTACCAAACCCTTTAATTTACAAGTAATTTTAAACTGGCTTCTTTGAAAAATGTACTTCAAAACCATGGCAAGCTATGACTGATGAACATTTGGACCCTCACAATCCCAATCTCACTTTTCAAGTAAAAGGGTGCACGTCAAGCACAAATCCTTAATCTTTAACTTCAAAGAACCACATAGTAAAACACTCCGTCTGTTCATTCTTTGTTTTATGAAGGGGGATGAGAGCTGGAGAAACAGATAGAAAAGGCTCATCAGAGGAAAACTGCAACCAATAAAATCGGGTATAAACAAAAAGCTTTTCTTTGTCATAATTGGCATTTGACAATACTGCAACCATATTCAAACACAAGAATTACCCCACATGTAAAGCAGCTATTCTAAAATAAAATTTGAAGATTATTAAATCTGGAGTAAATGAATGCCCACCAATGGGATCACTGTGATTTTGGGACCCTTTACTTAGAACCCTGCAATGGTGGGGCTCTTCCATGTGGAATAGCTCCACTCAGCCTTGTAGAGCTGTGTTTCCTTCCTGGCCTGACAGGAGCAGCAATGGAGATTTTAGCACTCTAATATACAAGAGAACTGTAACAGAAAAGTGGAGCAACCTGTGATGAAGATTAACTGATCACATAAATTGATTGAACTTTCTAAAAAATTGCAAATTCAAATTTAAAGCATTGTATTTATCACCATAAACATGGCAAGGGTTGTTATTAAAAGATCAAAGATGAAGCTTCTTCCAATATTTTGTTCCTTCTACATTAGATAACTTTCTATGTAACCAGGCAATCCAAAATGTATAGCTAGAGAAAATTGTGGAGAGGGGTCCAAAATGAAAAGTGAAAGAGGAATAAAATTCAACATAGATCTCCTCTACTAAGTATACAATATTTGATTATCAAAATACTTCACCTTAGAGCTTCACAAAACTGTGCAAAAATAACATCCTCAAAGAACTACTACAGCATCTGCAGGAATTTGTTGGAGCAGCAATTCTGTTCTTTTCTGTGGTCTCATATGCTAGAGGGAAGAAAGTAGGCAATTATGAATGGATCACAGAATTTCTTTTTATATGCATGCTAGGGTAAGTCCTACTTCCTCTTAAATGGAAATGCCTTGGTATCTAATGTTTCTCAACTGCAATTTTACATAGGGTTTGAATAAATATATTCTGCTTATACTAAAGTAACTTATAAGAAAATTAAATAAAACAAAAGAAAACCTAAAAAGAATTATACTTTTAAATCTTCCCAAACACTGAAGGCTTAGTACCATGAAATGAGACCCACAAAAAATTAATGCTATTTGCACCTACTTTCATAGAACAAATAATCAATAATTAGGTGATGCGATGAAATTAATATCTTAAGCATGCTACAAAAAATTTTATTACATATATCTACCTTACAGAATGCAGGATCTAGTTGGCTTGTCTTCATTGTTTTTGTAGTACAATTTTACATTACAAATCATAGTTTTATGCATGGTGTTTAAAAAAAACTCCCACGGATTACTATCTCCGTCAAAATCAACCTACATTTCTACTATAATACCACAAATCTGAAGGCATCATACAGCAGACTTAAATTAGAAAACATTTCCAAATGTTTTTTCTGTATTTGAAAATACAAAAATTGCAACACTGTTACATGAACATTCAAAACTTCAATACAGAGAGAAAGCAGTGCAATATTTCTTCTTTCCCAACAGACAGAAAGACAGATTAATTAGACAGAGAGATGTCAGTATGCTGGTCTACACTCCTTCACTCAGCCACAGATAGGTGAAATCATCTCACCGTGTATGGATCTCTACATTACCACTGAAAAAAAAAAACCCCTGCAGTTAAGAAAATGACTGGCTAATAATATATTTAAAACCCCACCTGACATGATAAATGAAAGAGAATAAATGTATACAGCTAGTGAAACTTCCAGAGAACAGGGGGAGACTTCAACACTTTTGCTGACAGTGACTCTCCTGTCAGTGGCCTGTCTCTCTTGGAGGCAGCTGTCAGTCACAGCCCATCCCTGTCTCCCAGAGGAGTTCATTGTGCCTGCAGACAGTTGTGGAATAACTGCTCCTGGGCGTCAGAGCGGCAGATGGAGTGGATCTGTCAATCATTGTCACTAATTATTAACTTCTGTCACTCAGAGCAAGGCAACATCTCTCTGCCTGATCCTCTGTGATTTGATCTGCTACGCCACCTCAGAGACAGACAGTTCAACCTTTCATTATATGTCACACACACAGTGCTCCACTGGGTCAGCCCTCCTGACTCAGAGCTCCTGCACAATTCTGCTCCAGCCACTGAACATTGCAGAGAGGAGCAGGGACCAAGGACAGGCTCTCTGCTCAAATACTGGCACTCATTTTCTGTAAACGTTAGCATAGAAATATCAGTGGCCTGAGTTTTGAAAAAGAGGAAGAAAAATCATCTAAATATAAGCCAAGTGACTCAGATTTTCACACGATAAGCTGCCCCCTGTAATTTGCTAAAATATTCATTTTCTTATCTCAAAAAAGTCACCTTGCTTTAATGGCAATAATTTACAACCACTAACAAGGTTAAAGGAGGTCAGACAGACAATAAGGATCACCCTTCCTTTTTCATTGGCCAATAAATACCCCAAGTAATTATAAGCAGTGATTTCTGATTGGTCTTATGTTTATCTGCTTTTTCTGTCTTGGAATCATGGACACTTTAATAAAAGTTCCAAGCAACAATACTGGCCATACTTACTAAAGGAAAAGGATCAATAACTGAAATACATCGCTGAAGAAAAAGCATACTCTGTCTTTCTTTACATTTTCAAGCAAGTACTTGATATAGCTCTACAAATTCTGTAGTGTTTCAATGCAGGATCCCAAGGCTGATCAATAACATTTATTATACAGAGTTTAACATTATAATATACAGAGATATATTAAATATATCATAATACTTTCAGTACTTAAAATTCCGCAAATCCAAGAGGCTTCAGACACTTTTTTATAAAGTATAAGACTTCACAATTTTTCTTCAAGCACCTCTGCTTTGGGAAAAGTGTCATGCACAAAACTATTTAAATAAACACACCTCTCTGGACCTTCAGTTCTCTCTCTCCATTGTTTATTGTATTGGTGAAGTCATTTATAATGAAGAGATGTGTGGATTTTTTAAAAAGTACCACTGCTATGTTCTATTTTATTGTATTCTAATTCAACAAACTGTAAAAATGTGGATATCAAAAAAGGATTGATACTGATACAGATTAGGGGGCACTTAGGGAAGCAATCCAGTTTAAGATTCCATTGCAATGTTGTGAAAAATAGATGAAGGTAATAACTGGGTGCATGTAAGAGCAGAGAAAACAAGAGGAAACTACTTAGGTTATTGCAGATTGCATCAATGAATCAAAACAAATGGAACACAAATAGGTTTTCCTATTTAAAAGGACCAACAGAGTATTTCAGTAACGTCACCATTACACTGGGCTTGCAGAATTCAGTACTTTATGAGAAGCGTCAGAAAATTAATTCCATCATCATGTGCAAGGATCATCATGGAAAGAAGAGAAAATGACAAACATTCTGCAGGCTTTTGAAGGCTGGTCTGAAAAGAAAGGAGACAGGACTGCAGATGTACAAATTGGACATAGGGTGAAAAACCACAAATGCTCTGTATCAGCACTTTTTAATAGTAGAGGTGATCCATTTTCAGTGCATTGTCCACAGTCTCTTGATACTTTTGAACATTTTCCTCTCCAGACAACCCAATTTAGCTGAGTACAGGGCACATTTAAAAAGTTAATGGGTTCAAGAGGCATTAATGGTTGAAATATCCCCTTTCCAACGTTGTGTATCTTGAAGCTTCCTAAAATGTTAAACTTCAGGGTTCTAAAAATTCAAGTAGTTCAGAATTGCTAAGATTTTGTTCTCATCTTAAATTCTGTTAACTCCTTTACCCAATACCACTTAGCCTGACTATATCTTAATAATTACCAATGCAAATTTATTTCCTTAGCTTCAAATAAAATTTTAAAAAGTAACCAATAAAGTTTAAATCTGAAAGACTTTTCCATGCAAAGAACACAGATCCTAACCAGTCCCCAGGCTTCTCTCTCTCCCAATAAAAAAACCCAATACAATCAGCAAGCAAAGAACAAAAAAATAGACTTATTTATGTATTTATTTTTAAACACATATCGCTATCTTGATAGGTCTCTTGAATATTCTTCTCCACTTTTTTCAGAATACTTCCAGCTCAACACCAAATCCAAACAAGGAAAATCTGAAAAGGGGACTCATTATTGGAAATGGCATAGCAAACTGATATTTCAAATTTATTTTCTCACACAAGTCCATATTTCAGTGCCTCTAATTATAGGGGCTTCTGATAATGTAGAGTTTTCTTTAGAAAATAGGATCAAAAAGAGACCATGAGCCTATTTCTCTTTCTTCTTGTTTAGAACCTGACCATCTGTTGTCATTACAGGTCAAAGAACATTTAATTTCCTTTCATTACCTTTGACAACAAGAAACACTAACAGAATTTTAGTTGAAGAAACTTTTATAAAATATTACAAATCAAATAAATTGCATCTGAACCTCTAAATGCAACACAGTGGAAAACACAATAGTTCTTTATTTTATCAGCTGTCTGGTCATATATAAATCATCTATAACTAAAACAGAAAGTATTGAGAGTGCTATTTATCCAGAGTTAGCAGAAGGAATTATTTGACAGCTGAAAATGAAAAATCACTAATAAGCATTACAGTGTATTGCAGAGTTTAAACAATGAGATTAAGGAAACTTTTGCAATAATAAGGAGTGTATGTGATTCTATTTTACCTTGCTAAAAAAAATTCCTCTGGGATTTCTTACTCTGTTATACAACAACTAAACTGGAATATTATGTTAAA
Organism: Petroica traversi; assembly: GCA_025920805.1. Taxonomy (NCBI): domain Eukaryota; kingdom Metazoa; phylum Chordata; class Aves; order Passeriformes; family Petroicidae; genus Petroica; species Petroica traversi. The sequence goes on along the minus strand of JAHLSL010000112.1, from coordinate 2,678,586 downwards.
CAAGACTCACATTCTACCTGTATTCAGTATATATTTAAAACTAAGAAATAAAGTTCTTTCAACTTTATTTCTTCACTAAATCATCCATATTTTCTCTCAAATTTTTTGCCCAAAGCAGTAAGCAGAGCAAAAGGAAAGTCTTAAAGCCCTAACTAAAGCTTTGGCCACTTAGATGTTTAAGACACGCACTGTAAACACATTTAAACCATCTTATCCAAATCTATTTTTAAGAGAGGAAACCAGAAATTCTTCAGAGAGACTGAAAGAAATTTCAGGGAGGGAATACAGTGAAGAGATAGTGGGAAATAAAGCATTTACCATTCTCTCCTGCTGTGAGAAGCCAGTAACAAAACAAAACCAAAAGAAACAATCAAATCCTGCAATGTAAGTCTTCATGGAAATAAAAATAAAATGAAAGGAGAACAGCAGCACAGACAATAATTACATTGTCTATACTGTCCTTTTAATGTTTAGAGAATTAAACCCAACACAAACAGAAATCAATCAAGATATGCCCAAGAAAAATGTACAGATAAGAAGAGCAAAATTTGTCACTTATTTGCTGTGGTCAGCAGTGATTAGACTCCATCAAGTCACCAAAACATTATCAAGATACAGACATTAGATCAGATGACTGTCACTGAAATGCAAGATTCTTTTGCCTCACATTCATTCATGAGCCTCACATCATCTAGAAAACACCATACTTGACAGATAATTGTGTTCCTAAATTGTAGTGAATTACAGTTTCTTTGTATTTGCATTAACTCTGCAAAGTTCCCATTCTAAAACAGAATAAAATTTTCAATGAAAACAAAGTATGTTTTCCATACTCCAAACAATTAAGTGATTGCCCAACACTATTTTAAATACTTAAAGTTCAAAATTGTATGCATGTGAATCAGTATTTGCAGTCCATGATCTTCCACAGAGTTATAAAGCAATGATGCAAATTCACAAAAGTGCATCCAAATGTAGCTCTTCATTTTGCTCAGATTTCAAACCCAGCCACAAGGAGTTCAACTCCAAGTTCTGTATAACTGCTATTTATGTCAAGTATGTTGTTACAGGAACATATGAGGGTGAAAGTCTATCCTCCATTTCAAATTAATTTCAGCCAGACGAGGCAAACCAAAGTCTCTGACACTCTCCTTTTTACTGTCTCTGGTTTAATCACATTTCAACTTACAGTGCTGATCTTCAAACCATTCCTGGATTCAATGTATTTCAAATAAAATCAATAGAGAAAATGAGAGAGGAAAAGCATTTGTCTTGACCACTTGGTTTAAAAAGCAATCTACTCAGTCTCAACAGCTCATGTTCCCAAGCTAGACAATTAAAAATGTAAGGAACCCATAACTATTTCCTAGCATGAAAAAGCTTTACTTGGTTTGGTCATGTACACAGGCATAAAGAACCACATGCTCTTCTCTCAAATCTTCAGAAAACAGAAATGCAGAACTCATAAAAGAAACCACTCTGCAATAAATTTATAAGTGGGTCCTACAACCCTAATTCCCAAATGCTCCAGTCAGTTGCCAGTCAGCTCTGAATTCCCTGTGTATCTAAATTTCCACTGGCCAAGTTCTGAGTGCACTTGAATTCCTGCCTATCAATAACAGGTATTAGTGAACCTTCTTGCTGTACTCTGCATGAAAAAAAGACTAGCCTGCCTCAGATGCTAATGAAGTCAGACATCCAAATACTTAACAAATGGAGTCCTAAGCCTATCATTCTCTTTGGTGTTTTCTCTTTGCTGTTTAAAGCAATTTGGTAAACAGGCTGCTGTGGAGCCCAGTTCTGGTCAGTGGGCATTTTCTTTATATGGTACAATGAACATGAGATGTTTAAGATTGGACTCCCCTCGTCAAAGTAAAGAAATGCAAAAGCTTTCCAGAATCTTCACTGGAAAAAGGACAGAATGTATGTTGTGCCACAAAACATAAGATATGAGGACTACTGAAGTTACAAGGCTGCTGAAATAGCAGCCTACTGTGAACTCACCTTTTTTGCTTTCTCAGGCTTTAGTCTTCCTTTCCCTGAAGGCCTCCCATGCTTCCATTTAACATCAAATTTTGTCCTCTTTATGAACAGTTATGGATACACATAGCTAGCTAAGAAGGCACAACATGGTAAAGACCATAAAGAAACTGGGACTCTATTCAAACTTCAAGAGGCTTTTAGATATTACAATAAAGAATCTGAAGTGTTATTAAGTGATCAAGGACGAATACCTTTATCATTACAAAAGAGGAGTTGTGTGGCAGTCACATTATGCAAAGATGCTGAAACAATTAGGAACAGAAAATGAGCACAAGGTAGAAAATTTTTAGGATAAGGCTAATATTGTAACTCCTGTGCTGTCAGTGTAATGATGGAGAGCAGCACCAGAAGAATATTCATTCTAGTAATGCCTTTCCTAGGCTAATAGAAAAATATTATTCTGATGTAGAAAACGAACATCCTGCCCTGTCCAAGCCAGAGAAATAATTTACAAAATAAAATGTCAGATTTGCAGCAGTTTCAGAGGGACATTTTCTTATTTTTCAGAGAACTGAAGCTGGTAAAAATGATCATAATTTTTATTATTGCAACAACAACAACAACATTTCATACTCAATAAGCTGGGATGCTTTGTGCTCTCAGAGAAATGCACGGAACCTGATAGTCCTAATGTTTGATTGTGAATGTGTCTGTCAGGAAACAAACGCAAGCCTTCAGCAGCCCTGGCTGCCTGATTAGTTTCACAGTCACTCCAACGAGCTATCAGCTTCCCAGCGTGAAGTTCTCCTGCCTCACTGCTCCAAGCCTTTAGGCAAAGGATTCTAATAATGAGTCACAGTGCCGTGACTGAGGCCACACTTCTGCTCTGGTGAGCTGCTTGCTGAGAGGGGCTGCATACTCCCCTCATTAGCATTTTACAGTGCTTTTTTTATTATTTATTTTTATTTATTCTTTTGTATTCCTGTTCCTTCCTCCAAATGCTTGGTGCATTGCAGTGAGAGTTCTAAGTGCTACCACCAGGACAGAAGCCATATGCTCATGTTTAATAACCTTCTGGTGTGAGGTAGTCACATAACTTTAGGCAGAGTATTATGTGCAAGGATAAGTTAAGATACAGTCTTCCAGCACATCCTAATAAATAGATGTAGACATCCTCCTTCCAACCAACAGAGGTTACAACCTCTGTTACTCTGCACATTTCTCTTTTGTTAATGGAATTATGCAGAATTAAAAATAAAACAAACAGAGAAAGGTGACTTATTTAGCTGCACCTTAGCAGCTAGAATAAAAACCAGATCTTTTTATCCCCCTACCTATTTTTTAATGCACTGTTGGAACAGGAATTCCTGTAGAATCTGATGAATGTTACTTAAACCAAAATGTAGTTGTATCAGTTACATCCCACACACACAGAGTGGTACCAATTTTCCATTTATTAATCATTTGACAGCATCAATTCAACAAATATTATGGACAAACTTGACACCAGACTTTAAATATTTCATGTTATTATGCCACTCTAATAAAATGCCCCACTATTTCAGGAGATATCTGCATTACATGCAGTGTCATATGGTGATGACACTATTTTTCCTTGTACATTCTTCATGTAATTAGAAACCTCTTGCTATTTTAATGTTCTTTACATAAGATCTGTATTTACTTGAGTGCTAGCACACTTCATAATTACTTTTTTTTGAGAGGAAACACGATGGCAAAAAATGGAAAGATTTAGAATATGGAGGTATAATTCTGATTGCCTGAATCCCCAAGCAAAACCAGGAAATAAAGAAGTTATTTTAGAACAGATAGTAAATGGATAGCATGACTGGACTATCATATGAGGAATGTTGAGGTTGCCTTACAGATACACCATCTACATGTTGAAAACTAAACAGAATGAGGAGATACCACCAATCTTCTACAGAGCTGCATACTTTTATATATATATATATATATATATATATATATATATATATATACATATATACACACACTTTATCATTCCAGTATCATATATTAAAAAGGAAATTCAGTGAGAGTAAAAGGTGGGAACTTTTTGGCAATAAACTTCTCCTATTTTATCAAGAGTTTCACACAGTATCTTCTGTACAGGGTTAGAATAACCTGAAAGCCCAACGGTCTGACTGCAAGACCCACAAGGCCCATGTATTCAGCTGCACTGCAGAGTCAAACACCCATGTAAAGTACACCACTAAACTGAAAAAAAAAAAGTCAGTGAGGCTTTTCAAGTTCACCTCCAGCTTTTATAACAAAGCTTTCTGAAAATCGAGATTTTTAGAGCTATACATGAGGAACATTTATATGAGGTGTCTGACTTTGATCATTCTCCTCTCTTTTTCATGGTTGTTTTTTTGTGTGGCCTGGCAATTAGGCAAGAGTAAGTCAGGAAATGCTCAGTTCTCTTACAATAATGGGAAATGCTGCAAGTCTTTTCTTTGACATTTCAGCTAAGCAGGGGAGAAAAAAATAATTAAAGGAGAAAACACACTAGAATTTGCATATTTTCTCATACACAGACCCTAACAGCACTCTTACCAGAAAGAATGAGCTAAAGAAAAAAGCTTAAGTTAGCAATGATCTCAAATGAACAGTATTTGTGTGTCATCAGAGAGCAGCAGCACTAGAGAAACACTGAATATGACAGCACAACCTCACACAACCTCACATTTCCCCTGATTTTACCTAAATGAAACCTCAGGTGTTTTAATCACGCATCTTTCCTTGGGACACAGCTACCTTCAAATCAGTCAAGCACACTTAAGCTGACTTTAAACTGTATGGTTTGGATGTATCTTAGCAAGCTCCAAATACAAGATTATTTTCTCCACTTCTCTAACATGTTCTGCAATTCCACTACACTGTCAAAATGTTCGTGTCATTCAAGTGAACTCATTTAAAGATGGCTCAGGTGGATCTACATAAGCTGCAGTCACAGAAGCCATTAAAACCACAGCTCTGGACTCACAACATTTCCCTTTTTTTCTTCACTTCAATATATCAAGCATACTTTTACATGAGAATCACAAGGTGGGTGCAAAGGAGTGAGCTCCACAGAGAGAAAACATAAGAAAGCAAAATCAAACATGCATGAGGAGAAAAGCCTTGAAACTATGAGGCTGTGAAAAAGTTGTTCAATGCTTAGTGTGCTTATCCTACACTGACAGTCTTACAACACTGCTATTTTCAGCATGATTTTTCTCACAGTATCTATGTAGCATTAAAAGGATAGAATAATGCAAAAGTTGGAAAATATGTGATCAGCTTGGTATGTCCTCTCAAGTCTGTGAGAGAATGTTGGTCTGGAAGGTGCACAGCTGGACCATGAAATTCAGAGCTTCATTTAAATTTACACTGCCTTTACGGTATTTTCAAGCAAGTTTTGAGAAAAGGATAAGGTCTTGCCTATCTCTTGGCATTTTGAACAAGTATATTCTGCAAAAGCCACTATCAGAAAAAACAGAAAAAATGTAACACAGGGAAAAATGATTACCAAATTTTTAACTGAAGGACTTTGCTGCAGACACTGAAGTAAAAAAATCTTTTTTTTTTTTGTGTTGAAAACATTTTCTCCAAAGACAGGACCTCCCCCAACAAGTCTTGCATTCATTTACTTATGATATATTTAGGGATGGTCCTTTCTTCAAACTCTGCTGCTTTCACTGTCACTATGCCTGGTGACACATCATTCTCACACAAACAGCTGGGCAATGAATAAACCTTAAACTTTCTCCTGATCCTTGAGTTTTATGATTTATTTTCTTTTATCATAAACTGCTCAAGTTAGCAAGCATTTCTGAAAGTCAAAACAAATGCAGGTTTTGAAGCTTTTTAATAATATTACCAAGCCATCTAATTCATTGGAAATATGTTTAAATTAGGTAGGCTTGAAAACTCTATAAAAATTAATAATTTAATAAAATCAAATGTAAATCTTGTGATATTTTTTCCTTAACCTCAAAAGACTCTTATTTGACTTTTGGTTTTTTAAGTGAACTGACCATTTATCCTTATCCTACAACCCAAGAAGCTGTGTGATGTAATTACACTCTATTTAACTTTTTGTCCCTAAGAGAGTTCTGTGATATAATTTAGTGTAAAAATGCAGTTAACTTATTCACTAATAAATGCATGTATTCTGTAAGACTGATGTGCTGTGAGCCATTACCAGCCAGGCTAAGCTGACAGACTCTATTAATGCACAGCACTGTCATGGAAATTGTGATCCCTAAAGTGCAGGTGGTGGATACCAATTATTTTGCTTTTTTCTCATATAAAATCTGTATGATATAGGAGTTGTTATGAATGACTGGTAAGATCACTTAATGCTTTACATCATGTTTTCCAGCCATGATTCATCTTTATCATGGAGTAAGGATAACTCCTTATCCTTCACAGAATCACAGAATGGATAAGGTTTGAGGGGAGCACAATGGGTCATCTGGTCCAACCTTCCTTGGGAAAGGAAGAAAAGCTGGAAACATTGCACAAGATTGCCTCAGATGGTTCTGGAATTTCTCCAGTAAGAGTCTCTACAACAGGTCAGGGAAATCTGTTCCAGTCCTCAGTCACTCACAGAGGAAAGACGTTCTTCCAGTGGATCCTCCTGTACATCAGTTCCTGCCCATTGCCTCGTGTCCTCCTCAGTCCCTCACCACCAGGGAAAAGCTGGCTCTGGCCTCTGTCTTAATTTTTATTTTGTTTTATTGGTTTTTTTGTTTGTTTGTTGGTTTTTTTGTCTTTTGGTTTTTCCAGGAATGGTCTCTAAACGATCAAAAGCTTTAGCTAGTAAAAGTGTGCCAACCCAAGCAGAACCTCTCAAAAAGGAGGCTTCTGTCCAGGCCCCTTCCTGCAGGGAGTGTTTGGGCTGTCAGTAGTACCAGGGGACAGCACAAAAGATGTCTGCATGTAGTACCAGCAGGGGAATGATCTCTGTCTGGTGGCCAAGCTTTAGGCAGAAGTAGAAAGGCAGAAGGAGGAGTTCTAGTAGATGAAGGGAAGTGGAAATGGGTCCCTACTCAGGGAAGTAATAAAAATTTCCCCCAATCCCCATCACCTACCCAGGGACCACTTCAGAATATGTATGAGACCCTGGATCCAGAGCCACAACAACCCCTGCAGCCCTGCAGGCTGGGGACAGTGGCTGGACAGTGGCCAGGCAGAAAGGGACCTGGGGGCTCTGGTCACAGCCAACTGAACATGAGCCAGCAGTGGCCAAGGTGGCCAAGAGGGCCAGTGGCACCTGGCCTGGATCAGGAATGGTGTGGCCAGCAGGACCTGGGCTCTGCTTCTGCCCCTGTACTCAGCACTGGTAAGGCCACAGCTCGAGTGCTCTGTCCAGTTTTGGGCCTCCCAATTTATGAAGGACATTGAGACGTCCAGAGAGGGGCAACAAGGCTGGTGAGGGGTTTGGAATACAAACCCTGTGAAGAATAACTGAGGGAGCTGGGGTTGTTTCACCTGGAGAAAAGGAGACTCAGGGGAGACCTGATCACTCTCTAGAGCTACCTGAAAGGAGGTTGCAGTCAGGAGGGGATTGGTCTCTTCTCCCAGGCAACGCCCGACAGAATGAGAGGCCACAGTCTTAAGCTGTGCTAGGAGAAGTTTAGGTTAGAAAAAAATTCTTCACTGAAAGAGTGATTGAGCAACGGAATCGTCTGCCCAGGAAGGTGGTGCAGTCACTGCCCCTGGATATGTTTTAAAAAAGACAGGACATAGCAAGCAGTGCCATGGTTTAGCTGGTTGACTTGCACAGAGGAGCTGTTAGGTCATAGGTAGACCTAATAATCTCAAAAGTTCTTTTCCAACCTAGTTCATTCTGTGATTCTGTATGCAGGAGAGGCAGATTAAGGCAGTCACTTCCGAACCAAAGTTGTTATCAGACTGTGCTAATTGTCACTTATGAAAACTGACATCATTTTTTGTGACAGCAGAAGGATGTTTAACAATCTTATGATCTCCCATTCAGCAGCATTAACTTATTAGGGAACTTTTCCAGAAAGCAATTATTTTAATCAGTGCTAAATCAGGTAAGTTATCATCCTTTAATAACTGTCTTTAACAGCAATTAACTAGACAGTAGTTTCTAAACACCCTAAGATCAGTGCTGCAGCCAAAAGGAGGGCACTTCCTGTTCAGTGTGACACTGAGAAAATTCAATTTTCAGTAGTTCAGAAGCAGGAAAATATATATATAAAGACATTTAGAAACAAAAGAAACACTGTGCAAAGTAAATGTCTTCATCACTGTAAGAGATTAGGATTTTTTCTTTTTTTTTTTCTTTCTTTCTCTCACTAATTTTCTCCCATTAATTGCCGAAGAGATGGCAATGAGAATGCTTAAGAGAAACAAAAGAAGTGGCCAAGGTGAGGGGAAGGGTGAATTTGGCTACAGTCTCGTAGCTTGGGGGCTTTCTCTGGGGAAGTGCAGAGATTCCCGTGGTTTTGGCTGTGAGTGAGGGGCTGGGTTCAGCTCCTCAGCTCCTCTCGCTCTCAGCACCTGAGGAGGAGACAGTGCTGCTGCTGCTGTGGGGAGAATTTGCTGCCACCGTGGAGTTCTGCCTTTACTGTTCTTCCTTACTGTGGTGAGGCTTTGCTCATAAGAGTGGCCATTGAACTGGGACTTTATTAACACCTGATCTCACTGGAAAGGACCTTCAGCATCTATTTGGGTGCCTCAGGGGAAAACCTGGGACCCCGATCCCCTCTCCACCCCTCTGAGGGAGCATCTCCTGGCTGCCACTGCCCAGCCCCGCTGTTTTCTGCAGCTTCTTTGGAGGATTTTTTGCTACATTTTATGCTGGATATCCCATGTCCACCCAATACCCTCTGGCTCCTGCTACTGCAGCAGAGTTTCTGCTATATTTTGTTTTCCACCCCCAGGTCTGCTTGTGATGCCTTAGGATTTTAGCTTTTATATTTTTCCTATATTTGTAATCCTATAATAACAAATCCTGCAGTTCTTTAGTGCAGAACTCTAAACTCCATACCCAGTGTCAGCTGCTGCTTTCCCATTTTGC
>JAHLSL010000112.1:2652370-2664543 GCA_025920805.1 Petroica traversi | reverse complement strand
CGGGCAGAGCCCGCACTTGGTGCCCCGGCAGCCGGGCAGAGCTGTCCCCACGCTTCGCTCCCCGCTCCAGCAGCTGTCCGAGAGATACAGAGCAAGAGACGCGGTGAGGAGGGATTTTTGGGGACGTCTGAGAAGGGAGAAAGGCAGTTCTGTGTTCCAGCCAAACGACGGGCGCGTTTAGAGCTGCGGAACAGCGGGGATCCCGCCTTGGATTACTCTGATCCCTCTTCCCAGGCTCGGTCTTTCCCTCCATCCCTGTCCTGCTACAGCTGGCACAATTGCCAACGGGAAATCCAGCCCGTCATCAGCAACGCCCCGGTGCCAACAATGCACAGCTCTGAAAGGTACCTCGCAAGGGATTCCTTTGTTCTTCAACAGAAAGAAGTTTTACTCCTTCTCTCAGCAGGTGGGTTACCATTTTCCCTGTGCCCTCCCCTGTCAGCACTGTTTTTGTCCTTAAAAAAACACATCCTCAATTGTTTGCAAAAAAGGGTCCAGGACATCCACACCACTACAGGCTCAGAGGAGGAAAAAGGGGAAAAAAGGCAGAAAGGTGAAGCCCGAATTGACGGTTTCCTCTACAATTTCAGTCCTTTTATTGGAGATACTGTGATACAGCCTTCCCTTTTCTCTAACAGGATCTCTCCCTGCAGCAAGTCAGCACAGGAAGGAGAGACAGGTTCCTGTACAAGAGAGAAAATAAAGCCTAATTCCTATCCTTCCTCCTCCCTGGCACAATGAAAATTTCAGAAGCCAGTAAAGCAGCAACAGGTTAGTAACACTCTCCTTGTATAACAGGATCTTAGTTCAGAACACTAATTCCAGTAAAGAAATACTGTACTCCTTACTAGAGAAAAATTTAACTTTTAGAGCTAATGTTGTGTAGGTAATAGTGAAAATACCAGTATTTTTTTTTTTGAGATGCTACCATTTACCTTTAGTAGATGCAACCACTCAAGAAAAAGGTAAATGCTGACCAAAAAACCCACAACAAATCAAAACACAGAAAGACACTACAACGTGCACATCAGAAGGCAGAATAATTTGAGAAAAATCTAAAGCTATTAATGAAAAGGACATATCACTCAATCATTTATATGACTTTACTGTCTAGAGTCATCACCTGAAAACTGAGTATTCAATTCTGAGTCAGCTTTTAATGAATATGAAAGCTAAGGCTGACAAAATGAGAATGTGGTATTTTACTTTCTTTAAGTATACCATAAAGATAACATGGCTTTTAACAATTTGCTCAACCATATTGGCCTTTACAGACTTTTGTCTATAAAGACAAGCAGAAACAATAATGTTACAGTTTGACATATTTTTTTTTCCATTTTATTAGCACAAAATCCTGTAGTGGGTGAAAAGAAAGAGAACATATGCATGTACTTAGAACATGGAAAACTCGCTGCACAAATGGGGATTCTTTCTTCCTGTTATTTTGCCAATTGCTTCTCCTCATACCTTCAGAATTTGAACTGTGATAGTGCTTGCAAACTACAAAACCCAGTCTTATGAGCCTGCAGCACTTCCTTAAAATAAGCTCTGCAGTTCCATTAGCAAAAAGGGGCTCAGCCTAGATTTAAGAGAACAGACCTAGAGCACTTGAATTCCAGTTTCCTGCTGTAAAAAAAAAAAAACATTTACACAGTATGTGCATACACCCCAATGTTGATGCATGTATATTCATTTTTACACAGAACAATGGAAGTTCATTTTATAAGCACAGAAGCAATCCCATGGTTATTGCTGACCACATAAATACACCAGGTGCAGAGATCAATTCTTGCAGAAACTTTTATAGTGGGACTTGTACAGTTGGCCCAGGGGCTCTGCAACACCTACAGACACACAGGGACAGGGAGGAGGCAAGGCCTTTATGGGCCAGTGGCTGGGCTTCCTGCACAGCAAGGCTGGTGAACAGTGTGACATCTGCAGTACTAATACCAATAAATTAAAGAATTCACATATACTGCCCACAGAATGAAAGTCAGCAGAATTCACAAAATCAGAAAAACCACTATTCTAGTCAGATTGCACAGAGACAAACAAGGAGGTGTTTGTCATAGTACAGAACCAAGGTACTTTCAAAGTCCAGTACTATTAGTAAATTATGGCACAGTGAACTTAATTGCCATGCACAGATAACACCCTCAGACATTTTGCTAGGAATTGTCATGATTATCAGTCAGAGAGTGGAGAAAAATCCACCATCAAAAGGCAGTAACTTTGTAATTTCTTTGCTTGGGAATAGCTGAAAGTGGCTGCTTTATTCCAACAGATGGCAGACAATTCAGTTTAGTTAGCCATGCAGTTGTTTCATGAACAGCATTAATCACACAGATCTATGACATCCATGTTTTTGCAAAAGAGAGCAGGTAGTTTATTTCTGATTTTATTCCTTCCCTTCCATCAAAGGGGTCATACCAAGAAGTGTGGTCTGAAAGCAAAGTATCACTCTCTCTTAAAATGAAGCTCCAGGTCAGTTCTCTAAACAAACACATGATCACTAGAACAGAGCTCTATCTTGCATCCACTTAACAAGCACAGAATTCATGAGAACTATGAGCACACCAGCAAGAACAAGAACTACTTAATGGAATGATTTGTGAGACCAGCCTCAGCAAGCAAAAAGCCTGAGTTTCACAAGCCTTAATAACACCAAATTATTTTTTTTTTGCATGACAGGAGGTAAACTTAAGCAAAAGAGGATATTCTACAGATTAATTTTTTAAAAAAATTTAAAAAGTTAAGCGACTGTTCAGTGTTTCACACAAAACTCAACTCACTTGTTTGTAAGTTTTTGACCAGGCAATCAGTCAGACACAGACTGTTAAAAGAGGACTCCAAACTGAAAACCTACTGCATTTGCAATACAGCTGATTTCAAACTGGCATTTCTAACTCCACTGGCCTCAAAGTATTTTCACAGTAGTTTCAGTTGCCCAACATGAGTTACAATCTGCTGTTCCACAGTTAGGACTGCTCTCCTCTGAAACATACTCCAGGCTTTCAGACTACTCTTCTCTTGTTCCACAAAACTTTGGAGTGAAGAGCTCACAAGTCTATCCAAGGTCTTTAGCTTTCCTCTAGACTGCATTCCTAGGTGTGCCATTGTGAGTCACTGCTTTCATATTTGAGGTGCTTGATTGATGGTTGCAGATCCTGTGGGAGGCAACACCTACTTCAAAAACTTCATGAATGGCTTTGCGGAAGCAATGAAAATTGTAGTCTATCAAACCTGCCAAGGAGAGGAAATGCTGTGTTCAGATTGGCATATTGGTGTAAACAGAGCTTCAAAATCAATATAAAATTTAACCAATAGGTATTTTGCTACTTATTTAGCATGAACTTGGACTCGGAAGATTTAATGGAGTTTTACTGATGCCACTATTTATTTGGACTGTCTCAGCTTTTTGAAGAAAAGGTACTCATTTGGAATGCAAGGTGCATATTCCTGATCAAACAGTAGCTAAGGGGGTCATTACTCCATGCTACTGATTCCAGTAGGACAGATGGTGGTGACAGAGCTCATGTTTGCTACACAAGTCATTCTGGCACGAGGACAGGGATTAAAGTCATGATTCACAAATTTAAAAATAAGACCTCATTACATCTATCTCCCAAGAAATACAAAAAAATAGAAACTACACAAATTTAGTCCAACAAAAATCAAGGTTACTTGTAAAGTCATATTAATATTTTACAGCTGATAAAAAATATTAGATAAAAGCTGTTCAGTGGGGGGAGTCCTTACCTTTGCGCTCAAAACTCTCTTCCCTAAGAATGCAAACTAATGCCAGAAACTTTGTTACTTCCTTTAGGTACAGGACTGTTGTGTTATTGAGCTTGATAATTGCCATTGACTCTTTATCATAAGCACTTCCAGTGCCATCTTCTTTTAACCTAAAAAAGAGCAAGTTAACCCAAGGCATAATCTAACAGGCATGCATATGTAACTTCCAAGACAAACAGCTGTTAAATGCAGTATGAATAATATTACTCATCCTGAGCATTAAGCAAATGGGGAACCTGCAAGACCTTAATACCATCAATGAGTAAGACCATTATCAGACCTTAAGTTTCTCAGGAAAGCCAGATCTAAACAGAGCACAGGCTTTCATTAGCTACTGTCATGAGCAGTTAGAGCAAGCTAAAAGTGCATTTTTTTTGTCAATGGAGTGACATCTCACTGAAATGACTTTTGGTCAATTCATACAAAGGCTTCCTTAGTGAGGCTGGGTGGAGGATGCAACACGGAGCATCCTCTCTGCTAAACCAGCCTGCATTTACAAGGAAAGATGAGTTTGCTGTGTTCTATTTTCAAGTTATCAGTGTTAGTTAAATTACTATAGAAGCAAATGATGAATGACAAGTTACTTCTAAGGGCTCCTGAGAAAACCCCCTCAAACAGTTACAGAACTGTGGATCAGCCCATCAGGAGACATTAAATACTGCGGTATTTTCTTGGCAGCCCTGCATTTTCCAGGCTACAATCACAGTTCTAAGGTAAGTTACCACTTCTGCAGAACCACTTCAAAACTCCAGTGTGAAGTATAATTGTGCTGTAAATTGTGAGATAAAAGCACTATGTGCATCCCTGATAGAAGATCAGCAGGAGATGACCTCACAAATGTTTTTCTGTTCAGACTGCAGCAAGTCTCAAAACAATGTCACTGCAATGAGCTATGGCATGCTATTGACCCCAGTTATTTGCAGGTATTTATGTACTTGCATCCACCACACCAAATGAGACACAGCAGAATTCAAATTTTACATGAAACACAACTTCTACAAATGTCAGACAGCTGTGTAGGGCCATGAGTGGAGAGAAACAAATAATTTGCCAAATAATTTGGATTTATTTATTTAGCTGCTTACAGAATCAATGTGCTCTAAAGACCAATTGAGAGCATTTTGCTGCATGACAAAGCCAGCACCAGTTGCACAGTTTGCAACCTATTCTACAGCTGCTGAGAAAGGTTTTTTTCCTATACTTCCTATACTTACCCATATATACAGGAAACATCTATCACTACATCAATCATGTCACAGCACAACTCGTAGGACTGCATGTCCACAGGGGAACTGTCTGTTGCAATGTAGATTTTGCTGACTACATCGAAGAGAAAAGCTTTTTCAATGCCTGAATTCTTCAGAAAGAGAAAGAATTTGGATGAGTTTTTAAAACAACAGCGTTTTAAAAATCTCAAATAGAATTCATACATTTTCACATTCTTAGAAGCAGGGAATGGTTTAAATATAAGCCATTTAGAGGCTTAAGACAGATTCAAGATTTAGAGCATATACTTTATAAATACAATACCCTTAGTGCTACAGTACATACCAACATCACATAGCTGACAAAAATAAAACTGAGGATGCTGTTACAATTTTTTTCAGTTTACTATTTAACTAATCATTATCAGGGTTACTTTTTACTACACTCCCAGAATCCATATGCAGCAATTTACCTTTTCTGTGCTTCTATTAAATCCAGGAGAGTCATAATTCACATCCACCTAAGGGACTGGGCCCAGAGACAAGATATTTCACAGTAGTATGCTGACTCTTAAATTTTATGCTTGTAGTATCTTGGCAGTTCAGTTTCTGCACAAAGCATTTGCCATGCAGTTTAACATGCAGAGCAACTGAGTCAGCTTCTGAACTTACAAATTCATGGAAAGTACCACTTTATGGCTGTGGAAAAGCACAAAGCCATTTGTAACTGAGCACTTTGGCAAAGTGCACATGGCTCAGACAAGTTCAGAAGCCTCCTGTGGTTCAAGTTACCATATACACACCACTGGCAAAGCTTCTTTTCTATTTATGCACCATAAACATTCCTTATCTCTTACTCCTTGCTAGTCTGAATAGCCAGGACAGTGTCCTGAGGACATCCAGACAATGCTCCTGGCATCAGGACCACACTGCACATCCTCAAGGCACTGAGCAAGGACAACATGCCCTTCATCCACTGGGCCAGGTTTTACAAACTGTCCTCTACCAAACACAGCAATCACTCCATGGTGGCATGGGGGACATGTCTAAGGGCACAGCTCCTCTCAGACAGAAATGGTTTTCTCTTTGTTGTCCACATGTCTACAACAGCCTCACAGACAACTTAAATGGCAAGTCTTGTCTCTAGGGTGACATTCTGTATGATTGTAAGTATAGAGCAGCAAATTTCTATTACACCAATTCCACAAGAAATGCAAACACTGAAAGAATAAGGGCAAAAGTCTCACAGTTCATATGAAACAGAGAGCTAAGCTCGAGGCCAAGTTCATATTATCAAAAAAGTCTCTCACCAGCAGAGCTACATTAGTACCAAGTGCCTTAGCAAAGCAGTCAGGACACCCTGCTGGCAGGAAACTTCCATCAGCTCTTACAATCAAGCAAACTACACTTTGTCAATATTTAGAGAAACCCTACCAAGCACACACCACTACAATTCAGCTGTGTTAAAGAGCTTTTAATATAGAAAACCAGGTCAGCAGAGTACACCTATGTGAGTGCCACCCAAATCTCTCACGCAATCTCTAGCAGAAGGACTGGCTTTCCCATTCTGCATATTTCATTCAAAGTTCTGTGAGATAAACACTTACTGATATGAAGATATTAAGTAGATTTTCCAGGGTTGGCAGTTGTGGAATGAGCTTCTGTACGACTTTACTGAAGGCTTCAAATATTGAATGGTCATAGATACTGGTCAAATAAAAGCTGAGATGGAGAGGGAGGGCAAAGAAAGAAAAAGAAAAAAAGAAAAAGAAGATTCAAGAGTATTTCAGAATTGCAACAGAAATGTTAAAGTTATGCTTTCTAACATTCAGGCCTGCTATTTTGCCTTTATCACAAATATGTCTGGACACTGCACAAAGAACCCAAGTTCTGAGCAGCTGGAGTACACATGAAACAGATTTTCCCCATCCTCAAGAGATGGGAGACCAAAGATAAAAATCTGAACATTGTTAGAACACACTTAGCCCACAGAATGCTTATCACAAAAGTGTAAAAATGCTTAATTAGATTTCTTCAAGTCTCATTCCTGGCCTTCCACTTTTTTGACATTAACAGTGAGAGACACTGGCTCTGCAAAAATCAAAAGAACAACAAAACCAGAGAAAAGACAGCTTGTTTTAAAGGTGTCTGAAAATACCTTAAAATGAGCCAAATCTCAAGTAACAGACTAAGCTTTTAAAACCAATCACACTGAAAAGTCAGTGCAAATCAGGGCCAGAAGGCAGAGAGGTTCCCCTCTTTTCCCTGCCCCTCCCACATGTATGAATTTGTCACAAATCTGTTACACTGAATGAGAAAGACTTTCAATAATCACTGAGTATGGATAAATCTGCTCTTTGGAATCTGATACAGTAGCCTGCCTCTTTTTTAGCCAGCCTAACAGCTCAATTCAGCAGTGTATCTTATTAACACAAGTTGGTTCAATATCAAGAAACTACCTAGACCTTGCTCTGGTTGTTCCACTATTACATCTAAAAGCCTTCAATCTGTGTGCATATCAGCTACAGCAGAATCACATATGCCACAGTCTTTAACTCACCTAAGGTGAAGTTTTTCAAGCCCAGCATCTGTAAGATCATCATTAGCCCTCTGATGAATGTCCCTCTGAGTTTCTATTTTATGGTCATCTGATAAACCATCAACTTTATGAATAAAAACTTCAAAGTTCATTTCTGGGTTGACCTTGTAGGCTTTTGAAACTGTGATGTGGAGTCTTGTTAAAGCTTCCATGTAGTCATCCTGTAAATCAGTTTTGGCAGGAATGAATGACAAAGTTTCTGTCTGACAACTATTCCATTCTGCACAAAGACAAAATATTTCAGTACAAGAACTTGACTTCTGTAACTAAACAGAAGTATGGGAGAAGAGAATACCTTGACATGCCATAAATCTAAGAAACTGAGATTCTGTTATTTTAATTAAGTTTCATTAGCTACACAAGGCTCAGCTACACAAAACCAGAGCAAAAGCTGGGTTACACCTCAACTCCAGCACAAGGCAGCAGTGATCTCCAGGATGGTCCCAATAACCAGGGAACCCCAGTGGTGCATCTCCTGGGTTCATAAGAAGCTACCAGATACCCACTAGAACCAACACTAGGAACTGAGGTCACAAGTGGAGTTCATTAATTCAACTCCACAGCAGAAAAAAGGGATAATTCAGACCATGCAGCAGAGCAGGTTCTCACTATTACTGCAGAACACATGAGTTCAGAGTATGAGCCCTTTTCCACTCTCCACCAGCTGCACATGTTCTATCACTTCACCAAAATGAAACCACACAGCACAAGTCAGATTGCCACAGAAGCCTTACAAACTTATCTAAAAATGCAAATTACTGGCCTTCCAATCATTCCTTTCACACAAAGCAAAAATAAAATCCTTGTGATTTGTATTTACCTGGGCATCAATAACATATATTAGAGCACCTGTTCCTCTGAAGATCATCTCATAATCAAATGTTGGATCAAAAAAGTCCATCTGTCCAGGGAAATCCCATATTTGGAAGTTCACAAATGAACTGTTGGAAATATCATCCTTGTAAATTTTGTTGGTACTTTCCAAGAACAGAGTCTCATTGGGAGACATTTTGTGAAACACCACCTGTTAAAAGAACACAAACAATAGTCTAGATTTTACCTTAGTAGAAGAATTTAGTGAAAGATTTGTGACTTGAATTCTACAAATAGGTTTATCCACTCTAAAATGTACAGCTTTCTTTTGGTAAATAGAAATCTTCCTGCATCAGCTAAGGAAATTACCTACCCCCTAAAAGAACCAAGCAAATGAATACAGTTAAACATTTCCACAAGTCCAAATAACACTACTGGCTGAAGACACAGATATTCAAGTTATTCTTTCTTTCACTGAAGGCTAGCACAGTGTTTTCAAATTCTGATCTATTCAGATCTAGTATAAAGCACATTAATTAAACAACTGCAAGCTTTTAAGAACCTTTCCTTTCCAGTGTTAGGAACTCCTAAAGGAAACTTTGCTTTTAGTCTGGTGTCAACTGCTAAAATACAATATAATCAGATGGTTCCTAAACTACAACAGAAGTGTACAAAAACAACATCTCAGAGATCTGAATAGCTGGGTAGTTTGCCATCTATTAACAACTCCTTTGGAGCAGAGAGACACAGAATGGGTGAGGTTGGAAGGGAGCACAGTGGGCTCATCTGACCCAACCTCTGTGCTCCAGCAGGGTCACCCCAGAGCACAGGACAGGATTGCACCCAGACAGTTCTTGAGTAACTCCAGTGAAGGAGACTCCACACCCTCCCAGGGTCAGTCACCCACACATAAATAAGTAATTCCTCATGTGGAGGTGGAACGTCCTGTGGAAGTTCACTAAAGGATGGAAGATTCCACACTAGCTGGTGAACGGTTCAGCTGCAGGATGACAAACACATTCATTGCTAGAACTCAGAAATCCCCACTGGGATTTCAGTCCTTCCTTGTACAGAAGCAGCATGGAACTCCACAGCAAAGCAGCCTGTAGCAAAAGCAGTCACTGTCACCAGAGAACATTGTGCTAATGCAACTCAACTGGACAACAGGAAAGTTACTCCAAATAATGTACTCCAAATAATGCAGTCAAACACGTGGACTGCAAAAATAAAGATGTTTCATATACAGCACTTGGTAAACCCAAACCTTTCCCAACAGGGACTGCAAACTTGGTAATTTTGGTTTCTTCAAATGTTTCATACAGTTACAGAAGTTATCAATTAGAGACTGGGGTGACAAACTGTCAAAAATCCTGCAAGACAAACAGCTCACACCCAGTACAATTAATGGATTGTTTAGTGAGGTTCAAAGTAATACTTCAGCCTAGATGTTTAAGGCCAAGGGAAAGCATTTATCTCTTTGGGGCGAACACTTTAGGAGGCCAGGGTCTAAATGAGGTTTTAAACAGCAGGACATTTGTATGGAGAAGAACTGTTCTAGGTACATAGCAGCTGTACTGCAGTCTTCCAGGTTTGCAGCATAGTTTTAAAGCATTCTGAAATCAGCATTTCTTTTGGAACTCAGCATCTCCCACAAGAGCAGGACAGAATTAGTAAATTCAGTTTAAAGCTGATAAGTCTCTGGGAAGCAACACTGTCACCTCCTTTCTCCTTTTTTCCCAAAATAGCACATTTCATCAGATTGATGTTCTCCACCTGAACTCTTTCCAGTTTCCTATTACATCAGTACAGAAAGTCCAGTTATGCAAGTCTGCACAAAAATTTGCTTATGAACTGAAGCCATCACCACATTCCCAAAATCAACCACAATTTGCTACTGAATATTCACAGGTTACACCAGCATGGAAAACCCAATTGACCAAAGGAAAAACAGAGTCCCTCCTTAGGATCATGTTTTTTCTTTTGTGAGAGATCTCTTGTCAATACTGGTCTCAGTAGAAGCATGAAATGATTTAACATTCATGTTTTTCACAGACATTTCTAGATAATCACAAAGCCAATACTTTGCCCAATACAGTGTTTGTCTTGCATATACCCCTATTTTCTGGCAAGGGGATCAACAGCGAGTGCCCAGACAGAAGAGCTGGGTCTGATTATGACCATTTTTGAACTAGAGAGATTTAAGAGGAGGGACACTGTTAATATGAAATTTCTTGATATTAGAGTTTGCTCAGGCAGCATCACAATGAGCTCCTAAGTACCAGAATCACAGCTTCTAATTCCTAAGTAAGATTGGTAACTGACTGGCAAAAGATAAATTCTACAACCTCTTATTGCAGATTCAACGTGACATTATTCCTTTCTTATACAGCGACTGGAATAGGCCCTCAAACAATTGAAGACATCCAATCCTGGCTATTAAATAAAAAGTAAAAAGCTACAGCTATATAGAGACTTGTAATGCCTTAAAATCTATCTGCTATTTGGAGTCCCTGTCTCCCTCTAGTTTTTTAGAGCTGAACCTCCAGGGTTCTGTTTTTTCAAAAGTGGATACTACAGGAAGATCTCTACTAAGAGTCTACAACGAATACCATTCACATGACTAAAAGACTTGGAAAAAGGCTTTCAGTGAAAGCACTACGTTTCCACATACAGTGGGAGCATTTGACCTAAATAATGGGAAATAACTGAAAGGGTAAAAAGCAACAACAGTCAGTCTGCCACTGTATTTCAGCATAGCACAGTGCAAAAGATTTCTCACTAACAGAGTCTGAAATCAGCTTACAACTCATTTATTTACTGCAGCCTGTGGATTACCAAGCAGTCTGCATAAGATTGCTAAAAGAAGCAGATGCATACCTGCTATACTGCAATGTACAAAAAGGCTTTTCTGCACAAAACCTTTGTAGAAATCTCTGCGGGTTTTCACGCTTGCATCTGCAACAAATTTGAGGCCCTTAAGTCTAGAGCTGAGACATTTCCCTAGTAACATCTTCCAATAAAATCATCACCTAAAAAGTTCTCAAGAGGGACTGCAAACATAAAATTCGCACTGAGAAGTAAGGATTGTTCTGGGTGCTACAGTTCTACTGAGCTACGTAGCAAATGAAAAGTCAGTTTTGTCTTATTTTTATTAAGAAACACTAGCGACTTCACAAAGCTACCAACAAACCTAAGGCACCGAAACTGTTTTATTTCCTCCTTGACAAGGGACTCTTGTTTACCCCGTCTAGCGAACTAAGGAAAACCAGAGGCTGTCTTTCTGCTCACACACACAAAAGCAGAAGTCTCTTTCAAAGCATCAAAGGGCAGAAAAACAACTCAAGTCTTCTTCCAGGTGGAAGCACTAGCTAAACACCACACACCTGTACCACGGAAGAAAACACCTCATGAAAAATGTCACACCAGCATCTTCACTTTTTACTTCTGAAGCCTTAAAAGTGAAGAAATACAAAGGCTACAACCTATGCTACACAACCTTCCTCTCTAGGGCAGATGATCAGGGTCCACTCTGGAAAGCAAACGTCTTTAAGCAGGAGGCTCCTGTCGCTCCAACTTCGCCACACGGGCCCACAATAAAGAGTAGGAATTGCCCGAGCAGCAGCACAGCAGGGAGAACCAGCTCGGCGCCGGAGAGGCAGCGCGGCAGGCAGGGGCGGGGAGTGGCCGGCTGCCCCTCACCTTCTGGATGGAGGACTTTCCGCTGCGCCGCAGCCCCATGAGCAGGATCCGCGGCTTGG
>JAHLSL010000112.1:2625251-2642370 GCA_025920805.1 Petroica traversi | reverse complement strand
GGGTGTCTCCGAGCGGCGGGGGCCGCTGTCCTGCTGGTCGCTCGAGGTTTCTTCTGTTTTCCATAGTGAGCCTTTGGGTTTGTGAAGTTCAAAATGTCTGATTATTAAATTTTAGTGGCTGCAGCTGACTGAAATCACAGGAGAAAGTTGCAGCAAGCAAGAGCTGCAGTGGTGCCTACCCGAGAGCGACACGTGGTGAAATTTTCGAAACGAAACTCTTTGCCTTAGCCTGTTAAAAAAAAAACAACAAAAAAAAAACCAACAAAAAAACCCCCAAGCAAACAAACAAAAAAACCCCAAAAACACAACAACAACAAAAAAATCCCAAACAAAAGCACAGAAGCAGTTAGACCTGTTTATTTTTCTGACACACTGTATTATACACTGACAGATAAAATCTTTTTATTTATTATAGACATTTTTTAAAATTGAAAAGAGACCAACCAAATTACTTTGCACGTATGATGTTAGGGACTTTTCAGACTTTTTGTCGGTGCTCTTCTGCAATGTTTGTATTTTTCAATGGAATTTACTCTTCATTTGGCAAGGTGCTGTGATGAAGCAGAATGTTTGACTCATGTCCAAATATAAAAAAGTTAAAATTCCTCTCGCAGCAGCAGAAAATTCTTCTCTAACTTGTCTTGAACAGCAGAAACACAAATGTCATATTCCATACATGAACATCTAAATGCTGACTTTCTATTATTTAGACAGCAGGAACATTCATTAAATACAAGGCCTTTTATTATGGAGAGATTAAATGCAAAACAAGCATTAGCAATTGTTGCCCACAGAATCTTATGCATCAAGAAATGCAACAATCAAAGCCACAGCAGCAGCATTAACTTGCCTAAGTCACACTATACATTTATGTACTTTCCAGTGTATTACACAGTCTTAAATTTAATAGAGTTAAACACAGTTATGTAGAGCTGTATTTATGTATACACATAGAACAATAGTAGAGATGAAAAGGATACTCACTGGAGAGAAATCTACAGAGATTAGTTTTAATAGTTTTAGTGTGTATTTCTTACATGGACAGGACCAAATTAATGTTGCTGCTACAAGTAAAAGAGCCTTTTATGTTTTCTGGCTCCTTTTTTTGCTAGTATTTTACAGTTTTCAGTAATCTGAAACATGGCTGTCTGGTAAGCATAATAACAGTGCACTTCAGGAAATTAATTGTGTTGTAATATCATGATGCTTTATCTCACAAATTATTTTTTCAGTACATGTTCAGTAAGTCAAATCTGCTAGTAAAAAATACACACAAATTTACTAATTCATTCCAGCTGTGAGCACTTCACCAAGTATTTACAGTGTTTAAGTGCTGTGCAACTCAAATAAAAGTATTTCATACATAGAAAGCTTAATTACAAGTGTACTACAGTCTTTTGTTCATCTTCGCCTCCTTTATTATTTCAAGATGTTTCATGGAACTTCCCTTATACTACATGGACCTAAACAGCAAGTGGGTGAATGTTTTGTCATCTCCATAAAAAGCATAAAAACGAATGCCCCTCCTAAAGAGGTATAAGCTTTGTTTTATTGAAAAGTTTATCAGAATTTGTGGGGGAGACAAACAGAAAAGGGGCAATTTTACTGCTTGATAAACCTTTTATATGTCTTTTGACATTGTAACTGAAAATAGGAAGGTACTACCATATTTGCTTTTTTTTGTTGTTCTCTGTTTTTGGTTTTGTTTCAGTTTTCCATAGTAAGCCTTCTGGTTTGTGAAATTCAAAATCTCTGATTAATACATTGCAGTAACTTGTTTTCTGATTTTGCTCTCTTATTAGTGTTACAAAAAATTTCAAAAGTAAAACTCACAACGTGTCTAATTCATGATGTTTTTAAAATGTAGTGGTGTATTGAATTCTGAAAGTATACTATGAGAAATTCCCTTTGACTTTTCTGCTGAGGAAGTCAGTGGTGATACACTGAAACAAAAGTGTACCATGGGGTCAAAGAATTAGTAATCTGTTTTTTAAATGTTTTTTTCTCTTTGTATATAACACAGTTTGAACAGTGGAATATGTTTGAGGTTCTGCTTTCGGAGAGGTAGCAAATGTGTGTTTGAATTCTGAGACTGATTAAGCAGAAACACGTTTACCAATAAGTTCTGAGAGCATCAGTGCCACCTTTGGCCTAATTCAATTTACTGGTCCTTGTAAAAAATATTCCTAGATTGTAAATTTTGTCTTCTACTTTTATTCAGTTTAAATAGTATCAGCTGTGATTTTATGCCTGACTTTTCCTTATATGTGTATTGAGAGGATGTGTGTTTTCCTTTTCAGCTGGAGTGTAGGAGTTTATACACTGACATCTATGCCATATTTTCATTACAAAGGAAGCAAAAAGACTGTTTAAAATAACTTTGCTGTTCAAAGGGTTACACAACTTTACTATCTACGCAAACAGCTGGTTAAAGTTGAATGATTTAGCTACACTTGCACCTGGATGTGAGTTTTGTCTGAGTTCAGGAGTTACCCCAGCACTGGTTGGTGCAGCTGATGGATTAATTCCCACTATATTTGAAGATCAGTGGGGGCACGCCTACTGCTGGCAGTACTTGACTGTGACATTTGCCTGGACAGAGAGAAAAGCTTAGGACTATTCCAGTTTCTGCTTTGTGTAGATTCTGAGCTCACCACCCCCATAGAATCGGAAGTGTCTGGTCGGCTGGAATTTTTTACATCAGCATTGTAAGGAATTTGGGCTTGGTTTACACTGAAACTTCTTTGTCTTCTGTCACCATTCTTTGGAAGAGAATCTGTTGGTGCTCCTGGGCTCTCAACCACTCCGTGTCGTCTACAACTGGTACTAGGAAAAGTTGTATCAGTTTGCAATGAAGGTTGAGATGGCATCTCAGCAAAGCTTCTCAAGTACACATTTGAAGCTGTATCTGCATTCTGAGTAACAAGAGAATGTTTCTTTTCAGCCTCTTCTTGTGCATCATGTGTTTCAGGCCAAAGCTCTCCAAGAAAGCCTTCGTTATTGTTTGTGCTAGCATTTTGAGTCTGCTTGTCTAAAGCATTTGTAGCTGGCCTCTTCTTTGGAGATTTATTTTCCTGATTGCAGTGGGTGTAATTGCTGCTGCTTTTTGTACGGTTATTTTGCACAGACTGAAACACAGAAGAATTTAAAACTGGGTAGAGCATAGTGTCAGTTTGCTTTTCTGTCAGAAAGGTATAACCGCTAAGTGCACAAGGAAGTGTTTTCTGAGAGGTGGTGGATATTCTGAAAGAAGTGCGTGGTACCACAGAGTATTTCTTAGATTTGTTTATGTAGAAATTGTCAGAGTCATCCTTGTTTTTATTCTGCTCACAGAGTCCCATTTTAATTTTTCGGAATCCTAAGTGGATAATTTCTAGAATATTTAAAAGCAATGATACAGTCGCTATCGATTGCATGAATAGTATAAACACTGTCTTTTCTGTTGGTCTAGATACAAAGCAGTCAACTGTGTTTGGACATGGGTCTCTCTGACATTTATAAAGGGGATCTAAGTGAAAACCATAAAGAAGATACTGCCCAATCATAAAGCCAACTTCCACTGCAGATCTTGTGAAAATATGTATGACGTAAGTGCAGAGCAAAGAGCCTCTTAGGGGTGCTTTGTTTAGCTTTCTTTGATCCAATTGCCGGAGTTCTCTCTCCAGTCTTTTACGATTTTCAGTCATTTCTAATTCAATGCTTTCAAGTTCCACCCTTACCTGAGCTTTCTTTCTTTGCCTCTCTTTTTCCAAGGCTCTTAGTCTGTATAAGGCATGACCCATATACACCAAGGAAGGGGAAGACACAAATATGACTTGCAACACCCAGTATCTTATGAGAGAGATGGGAAAGGCCTCATCATAGCACACATTTCTGCAACCAGGCTGCTCAGTATTGCATATAAATTCTGATTGTTCATCATTCCAAACATCCTCGGTTGCCACTCCAAGGACAAGCATTCGAAATATGAAGAGGATCGTTAGCCAAATCTTTCCAATAATAGTGGAATGAATGTGGACCTCCTCTAAAATGCCTCCAAGGAAATGCCAGTCTCCCATGGTTATTCTGCCATAATAACACTAAAATGTATGAGAGAAAAAATTATCAAACATTGTAAAAGCTGCATTCCTTCCTTAATGTATTATGAAAAAAAAAACAACGCTGGGAAAAACTATCATATCTCACATTGTAACCATGGGAACATGACCAACTGCTCATTGATAATCTAGGTATTATTTTCTCTCATCTACAAGATGGAGAACTGCATCATCTGCCTGTGTCTAATTTATTATTAACATGCTGATAAGCACATCACTGCAAAATATTGAACACCCTCAGTCTGCATCAGATCAGTGGAAACTGGAGTGCCCCACTTGTAGCAGGATTTTAAGGGTGTTTTGCCATCCATTTGAACCATCATCCAATAACAATGTGAGAGCAGTATGTTTATATTTAGGACACTTATCGAGGTACAGGAATATTTCCTTGTCCTTTTTTTTTGGATGTTCCAAGCTCCATGTCACAGCTGTAATTATGGCAGTCCAATTACTGTGTCACAGAGAAAATTGGTTATATAAAGGGGCTCAAGAGGAAATAAATAATCTTGTGAAAATGTCATTGTTAATTAAAAAGACACATTTAAGCATATAATTTTGTGCAGACATTTGCTTTTTGTTTATGGATGTCAACAATAAATAAATATAATTGCTGTAATTGGATAATTTCCTCTGATCAATGATACCTGCATTTGAAATAGTGAATAGAATGCCTAAGTGTCAAGCATTGCTATCTTTGGCCACAATTCTTTGAAAAATAAATTATTTACACAAAAGTTCTCTGCCAGCATTTTCCTAAATGACTGTCATCTGAATACAGATAAACTGGTAATATATGTATGTAATTGTACATCTCACCTTTCTTTCATATGTTTGTTTCTCCATTAACAGGATACTACATTGTGGGCAGGATTTTAAATTCCTTTTCAATACCTATGTTATTGTATACATACACAAAATTGTAACACATTTTTCTTATGTGTGGGGACAAGCAAAACACCTGTAGATTTACCTTTTCATTGTATGTACAGCACAGTTCAACAGAATAGTATCTTATTTTGGTATTTTTTAGGATAAAGATGCTTTAGCATAGCATTTTCTCTTCAAATGGGATTAATTTTCACCCTGTAAAACAGGAGTGCCTACAAGTCAACAGCAGCTGGAATCCTAGGGTTGCAATATTGATGTCTATAGAGGAATTTTTATGTTAAGCCTTCTAAACATGAAATTACTTTTGCAAATCAGTATACGAATAGGCAAGTTAGACATTTTTTAAAAGAGAAACAAATTAAAAACAAATGGTAAATTAAAAATAAAACATACCTTTCTTTACAAAAATGTGTAAAACTAAACATCTGCGACGTCCAATAAAAAGTTACAACTCCTGCTATCTTCCATCTATGGGAGTAAATTTACACATTATAAGCAGTTTATTTTGCTACATGAGCAAGTGATAGAGTGTGAGCTTTGCACATGGAATTTATATTTGCTGGGGCTCTAGGGAGGAGAAAATCGATCTATTGTTCAGTTGATGCTCCAAGCATCATTTAACTAGGAATGGTAAAAACTGTCATTTAAAAAAAGCTAGAAATAAAACTCCTGCAGCTTGAAGTTCTTTGATATTGTCTTCTCTTTTGCCTCTAAAGTACCTTCTAAGTCTCAGCCTCAAAAATCAGAATTAAACAGAACTAAGTTTTAGTTTACGTATCTCAGTAAACATTCAGCCAATAGGTCATGTCCGATTTCACACTTGACAGCTTGCCTGAAAGTACTCAATCATTTTGGCAAGCGAGCAGTCTACAGCCAGCCATTTCTGTAAAGTACTTAAAGCAGGATTCTAAACATGTCTCTTCTATTAAGTAGCTAAAGTAGGTTTCTAAATATTTTTCTGCTATTGATAAAAAACCCTCTATGTGTGCTGAAGTTGTCCACTGACACACCCAGCCCCCTGCCAGCTCGTGCAGATGCTGAAGCTTTGCTTGAAAACCTGAATTGTTTTGAAAGACTGAACTACCCTGACTGGAGATTTACTTGCTGTGTAAAACTTCAATGTTAAACCAAACATGTAACGATCCACACAGTGTTTCAGGATGCATTAACTAATTTAAAATGGTGCTACAGTTAAATGACAAGTTGACAAGTCATGAGGGAAAATAAATTCAAGTGCCAACAGCGATTTTATAGTGCTGATGCTGCTTTTTACCTTAGTTCAGGCAGCTTGCAACTCCGACTATTTACACAAACTGTTTATATCAACATTCAGAGTTTAGTGACTTACTGATGTGTGAAGAGATTATTTATTTTTCTTTCAGGTTTAGAAGCTACCTCACTGGCTTATTATAAGTGGGGGATTCACTGCAAAAAATTCCCTCAATTTTTATGACTGTATTGATTTTTCTTAGCTTAGGGTCAAACTCACAGTAATCCTCCAATCATGGAATTATTCCCTGAAGATCAAGGCCTTTTAATTTCTATACATCAATAATGTGCACTTTATGTGTACAATTGATTTTTATTTTCTGTTATCTGTCTGACCCACAATGGACAGTGAGATAAGTAGAGGCACAAACACCAGTGATGTGTCCTACAGGTTTTCAGGGTAACATGAACTGGCTCCCATAGTTTTCTTTCAGTAGTGAAGGAGGACCACAAATGATAAACTGCAACAATGAGAATTTAGACAACTGTACTACTACCTATAAGTACTCAGTGTTGTCTTTAGCATTGCCAAATTCAGCAGTGCTGTGTTTGAAGGCAGACCAGAGATTACCATACTAATACTGAAGCACATACTCTTCACATTAGTGTATTTTCTGTGCTACCTTATAGATTCACTTTGGGTGTTAAGATATGCATGCAAATCAGTAGGTGCCTTATAGGCTCACTTTTTATTGCTAAGATACACATGCAAATCAGTAGGTGCCCATTTATGTTTTCACTTTCACAGGCAAAATTTCTGAAGATGCCCTGGCCTGTATCAGAAAGTTTAAGGGTTTGGGGGTTTTTTTACAGTTTCTGTCTGTCTTTATATTAGTTCTCCGTCTATATTTTTTAATTCACTCCTCTCTTAGTTCTTTAGCTTTAAAATTTTGTATTTTCTGTATACTTTTATCTAGCTTGCTGTCTATTTTCCTCTCTTAATCCCTTGGCTTTAAAATTTTATATATATATATGTACACTGGTAGTGCAGCTTTCTCTGCCTGTTTTTAGTTCTTTCCTGACCTTGCTCCTCTTTGCATTTTCAAGTTTTTTTCCATGTGAAAGTGGCTGGGCCAAGGATTAAAATAGGCTGGGGCAGCAAAAGGTGCAGCCACAGAGGCTGGGGTACATAACCCACAGTCTCTGCTTAGGGTGCTTTGCTGTTGCTGCAGTTGCTGGCAGCTCTTGAGCTGTTTCAGCTCTTTGGGCAGGTCTGCTCTGGCATTCAGAGTAAGACTTCAGATCCAGTGGAGGTTCAGTAGTCCATGTAGTAGAAAGTACATTTGTGACACCCCCCTCAAACAGGATTCTTGAGGGAACCCCCTCGGTGTGTGCCACCCCCCAAAATAAAACCACCAGCCTTGATGGCCTCAGGGGTCTTGATGGTCTCAGGGATGGAGGGGAGTGTGGCTCAGGTTAAGACCTGCATTTACGGGACGCTGGCCTTTTAAGAGCTCTGGGACAGGGTGCGTTCAAACCTCCCTGGGAGGGAACGCTGGCCTTTTAAGACCTCCTTTTAGAAGACACTGGCCCTTTAAGAACTTCTTTTAGGAGAAGGAGCGGGTTTCCTGGAGTTGGGGGTCCCATGTGTCAGAGAATCCCACCAGAATCAGGCTGAGCCCCCCATCCTAAATCGGCCCCCCCCAAGTAGGTCAGAAACCTCCCTGAAATGGGGCAGAGATCCCCCCAAAGGGTAAGTGGGGGGTGTGGAGGGGAGCACTGACACCCTGCAAATTGCAGATGGGGGGACAGACCGGGGCATCAGACCTCCCCCAATAAACAAACCAGCCCTGGGGTCTCCACAGTCTGCGTGGTCTGCGTGGGATCTTCTGGGGTTGGGCAGACAGAGCTCCCACCTGGAATGGGGAAGAGAATCCCCCAAATGGGGTAAAGACCCACATAAATGATGCGGGGGTGGGAGGGACCTTGGATTGTCGCCCCAAATCGGTGCTGATGGCGTCATAAGGGAACCAGGCAGGATCTGTGACCCCTCCAGACACCCTCCAGAGGAGCCCGGCCCCCGGGTGACCCCCGCCATCTTCATCCACCCACGGGATCCAGGGGCCCCTCCGAGGCTCCGCCTCCCCCTCCTCCTGTCACCCGTCGCAACAGCAACAGCGTTGGCGTTCTGGTGGCGTTTCCCTCCGGGGCGGGGCCCAAGTGCCCCCCAAAACTGTCCCCGCGGCCGCCCCGGCCCCATTTGCCCCGGAGCCCGCGGAATGCGGTCCCAGAGAGGTATGCGGGATATGGGGGATGGATGGAGGGGAGTGTGGCTCAGCTTAAGAACTGCATTTACGGGACGCTGGCCTTTTAAGAGCTCTGGGACAGGGTGCGTTCAAACCTCCCTGGGAGGGAACGCTGGCCTTTTAAGAACTCCTTTTAGAAGACACTGGCTCTTTAAGAACTTCTTTTAGGAGACACTGGCCCTTTAAAAACTACTTTTAGGAGACACTGGCCCTTTAAGAGAGCCAAGAAGGGTATGGGGACCCTTTAGGAGTCCTGGTGGGGAGGAGAGGAGACTCTGGCCTTCAAAGAGCGGGGGACTTCCCGGGGCCTCCCCGCTGGATTCTCCCGCGGGGGAGGAGGGGGTTCCCCGGAGGGAGGGCGGTGCCAGCGGGGGCGGGTGGTGACGCATGGGAATCCCCGTGACGTCACCACAGGGGGATTCCTGCCTCGCGGGGACAGGGCCCAGGGCTTTGGGGGTCCTGGGGGGGCGGGGTTGGCACACGGGGTTTGAGGGGTCTCAGGAGTTCAGGGTGAGACGCGGGGATTTGGGGGAGGCCCGGGCGTTCGGAGGGGTTCTAGGAGTTTTCAGGGTTCCCCGGTATCCCGGTGACCCCCAAAACCCCCCTGCACACCCCCAGGTCCCCCCCGCGCCGCTCCGCCCCAGACGGTGAAGCAGCTGCTGAAGGAGCTCCGGCAGCAGCAGAGCAGGGAAGGGGCGAGATCCCCGGTGGGTGACCCCTTCTGCCAGGTGACACCTTCCCCCGGGACACCCCCACTGTCCTCGCTGACCCCCTCGCTCTCCCCTCTGCCCCTCAAGGTTTTGGCTCTGCCGTCCCCGCGACCCTCGGTTGGTGAGTGACCTCCAACCCCCCAGTTTCTCCCAGATCCCCCCCACGCCCTCTGTGCCCCCTAAGTCCTCTCCATGCCCCCCCCAATCCTCCCTGTTTCCCTCAATTCCCTGCCATGTCCCTCCCCCCAAACCTTCCCAATCCCCCCTCAAGTCCCTCTCCATGTCTTTCCCATCCCATGGTCTTCCCTCAGGTGGCCCCTGGCCCGGTGCCCCCCGCAGTGACACCCAGCCCCACCTGTGCGGTCCCTCATGTGTCACCCCATGGCAAACCGGGGGGGGCCCATGGGGGAAGGGACTCCGGTCTGAGGGGGCTTCAGGTGAGGGGAGCTGGAGGGGAAAGTGTGGGAGGGGGGAGAAATGGGAGGTTAAAGGGAGGCGATGGGGTAAGTGGGGGTCATAGGGGAAAATGAGGGGGCAGTGGGGGAAGAGTGGGGGGAATGGGAGGCAAAGGGAGGGACCAGGGGAAATGGGGGGAGAAGGGGGGCAGACAACTGGGAGGGGAATGGCGGCAATGGGAGGGAATGAAAGAAGCATTTGGAGGCAGTAGAGGGGCAACGGGGGGCAATGGGGGTAGCAGTGTTGGGAGATGATGTAAATGGGGGCAATGGGGTGGCAGCCAGGGGGACAAAGGAAGGGAAATGGGGGGGGGTCATTGGGGGGGTCATTGGGGCAGGATTTGGGGGGCACCTGGAGCACTGGGGGTAACAGAGACCAAGCCCCCTCCACCTTGACTTGTTCCCACTCACTCAAGGCTGCTGACATCCCTGGCCCTGCCTGGCCCCATCCCCCAGTGCCATGGGGAGAATTTGGGGCCCCCCCCGCTGGGATTGGAGACTCCAGACCCATATCCTGAACCCCAAGACCTGGCAGCTGCCCGTGCTGCACTGGGGGGCCGGGACCCCCGGGAGCTGCTGCGGCAGGACGAGGAGGGGGACACGTGAGCAAGGGGCCATGGGAGGGCACTGGGGCGTACAGGGGCCATAAAGGGGTACGGGGTCAATGGGATAAATTGGAACAAATGAAGGGCATCACTGGGGGGGCAATTGATGGGGTCAGTGGTGTGAAGAACAGTCCGTGGGGCCATAGGGGTGCAGTGGGAGGATCAGTGTGGTGTTCAGGGGGGCAGTGGGATGAAGTGGGGTTGGTGCAGGGGAGATCAGTGTGGGGTAAATACGAGAGTCAATGTGGAGGTCAGTGGGAGGCCAGCTGGGAGGCAATGGGGGGGGTCAGTGGGGCTGGAGGGGTGCTGGGGAGCCCCAGGGGCAGTTGTGATGCACTGGGAAGGGCCATGGGGTGACAAGTCCTTTTGGGGGGGTCTGTGTTCTGGGTGGAACGTGGGGGGCAGGGAGAGGGGCAAGGGGGTCCCTTCTTACCCCCTCCACCCCCAGGCTGCTGCACGTGTTCTGTGCTGGGGGACTGTGGGCGCTCGCCCGGGCTGCAGCCGAGGCTCTGCGGGACCTGGGGGGACTTGAGGTGCGGGAGCACCTGGGCAAGGTGAGGGGGGGGACACACCTGGGGGGCCTGAGGGGGCATCTGGAGGAGATCAAAGTGCAGGAGCAATTTTGGGGGAGGGTGTGAGGGCAGGGGAAGCTAGAAGTGCAAGAGCACCTGGGAAAGTTGAGGGCACTGGGGGTAAAGAAGGGGTTATAGGGGTAATAAGTGGGTCTTATTGGAGCAATAAGGGAGTGATGGGGGTAAAAAGACAAAACCGGATGGGGGGGGTTATGGGGGTAATTAATAATGGGTAATTAATTCTGGGATTATTAATCACAGGGTTCTGTTGCAGCCTAATAACAGCATGAATGGTGGAGGATGAAAGGGTAATTAATATGGGGGGGGTGATAAGGGGTGATTAGTGGTGGTGTAATTAGAGGCCAATAAAGGGCTAATAAAGGGGCAACTAATAACCAGTAGTTAATGAGGGACTGATAAGGGGGAGCAGAGCAGTAACAGAACACCAGGATGATAAT
Source organism: Petroica traversi (assembly GCA_025920805.1). Lineage (NCBI taxonomy): Eukaryota > Metazoa > Chordata > Aves > Passeriformes > Petroicidae > Petroica > Petroica traversi. The sequence goes on along the minus strand of JAHLSL010000112.1, from coordinate 2,631,070 downwards.
TTGAGGGTTTGAGGGTATTTGGTGCCCACCAACCACCCCTGACTCCCCAAATCCCCTTTACCCCTAGACACCTAACTCCCCCAGGAGTCATTGAGACCCCTCTGACCCCCATTTTTTCCCCCAGACTCCACTGCTGGTGGCAGCAGCAGCTGCAGCCCCAGAGATTGTGAGGGACCTGCTTATCCTGGGGGCCAATCCCGATGCTGCCGACCATGGGGGCCGCACTGCCCTGCACCTGGCTGCGGCCTATGGGCACCCCCAAATCCTCCAGGTGAGGCCCCAACCCCCACGAGGACTGGGCAACCATGGGGAACTCAAAACTTTCCCAAAGGGGACCCTGAAATGGGTCCAGAAGGGATACCATTGCCCTGGGAGACCAGGGAACTGGCCTAGGGGGGTCCCTGGTATCCAGGGGGACCCCAAATCTTTCCCCTCACCTTCCCAGGCCATGATGTCCTCAGGGGTTCCTGTCAACGTGGAGGCCAGAAATTTTGAGGGTCAGCAAATTTGGGGGTGGACAAGGGTGGTGGAGGGTCCCTGGTTTTGGGGTGGGGGCGATTCTTGGGGGGTTCTTGTTTGGGTAGGACCGGGGAGAGTTCAGTTGGTGAGTCCCCAGTTGGGGGGGGAGGGGAACTCAGGGGTCCCTGATTTGGGGTATCTGACAAGTCCCCTATTTCAAGATGTCCCATTTGAGGAGTACTCAAAGTAAGAGGGGCTTGGGGGTCCCTGGTTTGAAGGGGACCCTGGGGATCCCCATTTTTGGTAGCTCTTGGTGGGATTCGTGGTGGATGCATCGCTGTTTTGGCGGGATGGGGGATCTCCAGTTTGGGGGTCCTAGTTGATGGTGGGAGGGTTCTGGGGGTGTGTCTGTACTTTGAGGGGGTCCCTAGGGGGGTTCGCAATTCCAGAAGGGCCGTGTTTGGGGGAGGGGCCCTTTCTGACCCCTGTTGGTTCCCCCCCCAGGGCAGACCCCTCTCCACTGTGCTGTCCTGGCCCACAACGCCTCGCTGCAGGGAGGGGACACCCCCGCGGGGAGCTCTGCAGGGGGGTCCCCCCCCAACTCCCCAGGACAGATTCCGCTGTGTTGAGCTACTACTGCAGATGGGGGCAGACAGCAGCAGCCAGGTACAGACCCCCCCAAGGAGCCCCAGGTACCCCACGACCCTCCAGGTGTCCCTCAGATGCCCTGGGTTCCCTGCACACAGCTCTGTGCCCCTGAGAGATGGCTGTGTCCCACTTCAAGGTCCTGTGTGCTGGGCAGGCCTGGGCTCCTGGCCACTGGGATCCATTGGGATACCTTGGGACGGTTGGGGAGGGGGGTGAAACCCCCACAACACCTGGGTGACCCCCAAAGACCCCTGTGTCTCCCTTCAGGGTCCCCATGGATGGGGTGGACCTGAGCTCCCAAGCACTGGGATCTCTTGGGATCCCCTTGGGGAGGTTGAGGAGGTTGAAGAGGGGTGGGACCCCCTGTGGGGCTCCCCCTGACCCCTGTTTTGCCCCCAGGACACCAAAAGCAGCCTGACTGCCCTGCACCTGGCCGTGAGGGGAGGCAACCTTGCCCTGGCCCACCTCCTGCTGCGCCAGCCTGGCATGGCCCCTCGCCTTGTCAACATGAAGGTTGGAGGGACTTGTGGGGCTGGGGAGAGATCTGAGGGGCTCTGTGGGGGGCTCTGGGTTTCCCCTGGGGCTTTGGGGGGGCACTTGGGACTTGGGGAACTCTGGAGGGCTCTTCGGGCCTCTGAGAGCTCATTGGAGGGGTCTGTGGAGCTCTTTGGGGTCCTTTGGTTGCTCAGGGGAGGGTGAAGGGGCTCTGGGAGGTTCAGAGGGATCAGAAGGGCACTGGGAGTTTTGGGGTGTCTGTGGAGAGTCTGGGAGGGCTGGAGGTATCAGTATCAGACCTCGAGGGTCCCTGAGGTAGCTCTAAGAGGCTGGAGGGTGACTTGTGGGTACCCTGAGCCCCCTCATGTCCCCCAGGCCCACGGGAACACCCCCCCTGCACATGGCAGCAGCACTGCCTGGGACCCCCAGCCAGGAGCCCCTTGTGAGGCTGCTCCTGGCCTGGGGGGGCCGACCCCAGCACCCGAAACCTGGAGCACGACCTGCCCCAGGGCCTGCTGCCCCCTGGGTCTGCTGGAGACCAGGTGAGACCCCCACATCACCCTCACACCCAGCACCATCCCCAGCACCCTGCTGCACCCTAAAATTCTTGCTGATGGCAGGAAATGCCCAGAAATGCTCCTGGAACTCCAAAATCCCACTGTTTTCTCTCAGATCCCTGCTGCTATGCCCCCAAATCCTGCTGTTGTATCCCAAATCCTGTTGTTTTACCCCATATCAGTCATAGTCATCATGGCTTCATGATGGGGAAGTCCTGCTTGATGAACCTGATTTCCTTCTACAACAGGGTAACCCACCTAATTGATTTAGGAAAGCCAGTAGATGAAATCTTCTTGGATTTCAGCAAAGATTTTGATATTGTCTCTCATAGTGTCCCTTGAGACAAACTGTCCAGTCCACAGCTGGACAAACACATCATGCCATGGGTCAGCACTTGGCTCATGGGTCAGTTCCAAATGGTTAAAAGCATTATAGTAAATGGGGTGACATCGGGCTGGTGTCTGGTCACTGGTGGGGTTCCAAAGGGCTCAATCCTTGGCCAAGTTCTCTTTAACATCTTCATTAACAACTCAGACACAGGGCTTGAAGGGATACTAAGTTTGCCAACAACACTAAACTGGAAGAGCTGTCAACTCCCTTGAGGGTAGAGAGACCTGGACAAATTAAAGAGATGGACAATCACCAGTTGTATCAAGTTTAACCAGGTCAAGTGCACTTGGGATGGGGCAACCCTGGATGTACGGACAGACTGGGAATGAGGGGCTGGAGAGCAGTGCTGTGGAAAAGGACTGGGGGTCCTGATTGATGGCAAGTTGGATCTGAGTCAGCAGTGCCCTGGCAGTCAGGAGGGACATCAGGCACAGCTTTGCCAGCCAGTCAAAGGACAGGATTGTCCTGCTTTGCTCTGCCCTGCGGTGGTCTCACCTTGAATATTGTGTGCAGTTCTGGGCACCACAATACAAAAGACTTTAAGCTATAGGAAGACATCCAAAGGAGGGCCACAAGGATGGGAAAGGGTCTGGAAGGGAAGCCTTGTGAGGAGTGGTTGAGGGAAGTGTTTGTTTAGTTTGGAGAAGACTGAGGTCAGACCTCATTGGGATCTTCAACATCCTCCTGAGGGGCAGGTACTGATCTCTTCACTCCTATGAGCCGCTGGAGCCAAGTCAGAGGAGCTTTAGCTTGGAAATCAGGAAAAGGTTTTTCACCCAAAGGGTGATCCGGCGCTTGAACAGGCTCTCCAGGCAAGTGCTGACAGCACTAAGCCTGACAGAGTTCAAGAAGCATTTTGGATAACACTGTCAGGCACATGAAGTGATTCTTGGGGTGTTCTGTGCAGGGCCAGGAGTTGGACTTCATGATCCTTGTGGGTCTCTACTTATTCAGCATATTTTATGATTTTATGATATCCCACTGCTTTACCCCAGATCCCACTGTTTTACCCCAAATGGTGGTTTACCCCAAAATCCCTCTGCTTTATCCCAAAACCCTGCTGCTATGCACAAAAGTTCTGCTGTTGTACCCCAAAGTCCTGCTGCTTTACCCCCTCATTTTCACAACCCCCAAACCATGGGGTCCCATCTCAGAACTTTGGGTGACATCCCAGTATTCTGGGGTAGAACCCCGGGATTTGGGGACCTCCCTGAACCCTTCCTCTCCCACAGCTCCGTCTCCTCCTGAGGAGCCGCCGGGGGTCCCATCGCTCCCCCCCACACCGCCGAGTGACGTCAGAGAGGCGGGGTCTCCCGCAAATGAGATGGGGGGACACCCCCATATTGGGGGATTTCCCCCCCGCCAGATTAATTTTTCCTGATTTCAATGAAATTGCCCCCAAATTTCTGTGAAATGAGTCTGAACCACATTGGTTTGGTGGGGGGAGGAACACGGAGGGGGTCCAGCCCTCCCTCTCCCCCCCCAGCCTCATTAATGGGGGCTGCTAATGAGGGGTGTCTCCTCTAAACTGGGGCAGTTGGGGTGGAACATGCCAAATTGGAGAGGAAACCCAAAAACTGAGGGAATGTTGGAATGAAATAAAAACTTTCTTAAAATCTGAGTCTGTTTTTGCCCAGTGCCTTCAGTCTCTCCTCAGTCCCTCTTCAGTGCATCCCAGTGACCCCAGGAGAGATCAGGGACAAAGGGCTTTAAATTGAGTGGAAAATTATTTTAAGGATTATTTCACTGAAAACCCCTCATTTGATGCTATTTTAAGGCCTTAAATTAAGGGGAGAAATGGTGGGAAGCATGAGGGGGGAAAAAGCAAGAAACGTGAGGGAGAAGGAGTGGGAAATGCAAGGGGAAAGAGGGTGATAACCATGAGCCATCTGGGGTGACTCCAGAGGTGCCCCCAAATGCTGAGGATTTCCCCTCCCCAGACCTAGGGGTGTTCTAGAGGAACTGGCAAGGGGAGCATCCCTTAGAACCATCTAACCTCTCACTGCACCCCCAAGTCCCCTCACAGCCCAAACCATCCCAGCTCCCCCAGCCCACCTTCAAACCTTCCCAGCATCACCCAAAACCATTTTAGCCAGGTACAGCTCCTCTTCAGCACCCTCAAACCTCACCCTGCTCTGCTGAAAGGCCAATTGATACCACCAAACCAATGCCTCCCAGTGCCCTCTAAATCTACTTTAACACCACTGAAACTCCTCCTAGCATCTCCAGCACCTTACAAAATTACTCCTAGAGAAGGAAATGATGGAATTTTCCTAATTAATTTTTCTACTTAATGGGGTTAATTAACTTTCAGCTAATTATTTTAATCAATAATAAGCAGAGTCGTTTTCCACTTTAGCCAGCATGTGGTAAAGTTTTTTTACAGGCTTTTATTTTAAAAACAGTTTGGGACAATTACTGAAATTTTAAGTTTTGCTAAACCAACCTTGATATCCTTCAATGAACAAAGCCTGAGGGAGAGAAATGATGCTGAGAACTTGTTCTGGCAATTGACAGGGGTGATTTAAAGGACACAGACACCAGTGGAAGGAATGGCCTTATTTTACTATGATTATTAAGGTAACACAAAAATAAAATTATAAAACACACTTGGCTTTAGCAACAAGCAAAGATAAGCAAGGCAATGCACCTACTCATTACTACACAAGAGACAAGACAGTGATTGAGAAAGATCCATCCCAATTGCCTAAATATTTTACCATCCTCCAGAGTCTGCAGTTGCTGGGGAGCCCCATTTCACAGTGAGGACCTGGAGAACCCTTCCTGGCAATTGGGAAAATCCTACACGGTGTGTCCATCTGTAGGTGAGGTCTCCAAATTCTCCCTGAAACTGCATCCAGCTTTTATAGGCCCAAACCAACGAGTCAAAGTGACTTGTTTATATGTTTGGCCCAGAAAGACATGTGATGGCACACTTCTTTACCAGCAGTGGCCAGGGCTTGGCCAGCCAGGGTTTCCCTTAAAGTATCTTATAAACAAGCCTCTATTTGCATCAGTTGGGAAAAGTTCTTAAAACGATACATTTCTTGCAGATAACTATTGAAGGGAAGGTCAATGAAATCTTTCTGTTCTGGTACATTTTCTTGCAGAGAGTGAAGGATGTTTTCAACTTTGTTTCTTCACATTTGGATACCCTGACACCTTAGGATTTTAGATTTTATATTTTTCATATATTTGTAATTCTTCAATTCTTTAGTGTATAACTCTAAACTCCATACCCAGTGTCAGCTGCTGCTTTCCCATTTTGC
>JAHLSL010000112.1:2593384-2620251 GCA_025920805.1 Petroica traversi | reverse complement strand
GCCCGGAGTCGGGGCTGAGGGGGTCGCTCGCCTTCGGGCTTTGGCGTCGCTTCGGACCGGGGAGTCCTGAGGGCCTCGCGTGGGTCGCTGGAGCTGCCGGGCCGCACCGCATTTTCGCGGTGCAGTCTTGGCTCGGTTCCGAGACGTCAGGTTGTCTGTGTTTCACTTGTGTCGGGGTGAAATCTGCGTATTCCGGCTTGTTTGAGATGTGCCGTGGCGTGCGAGGAGTGCTTGCTGGCCTCTAAGGGCCTACAGTGCCCTTAAGTCACTGAATGAGGTGCGGTTTGGATATCTTGTCTTGAGTACTTGCTTCGTGAAACCCAGAGGAAGATCACCAATTTCTGAATCGAGGCCCTAAGTTCCAGAAGAATAGCTGATCTTGATTAAAGCCATAGTGATGGAGACAACTCGTTTTTAAGTAAACTCTTCCAGTGGTTAGTTGGTTTTTGCTACCCTCACAGCATCATTTACTGTGAGCTCCAAGGTTGAAAAATTGTTGTCATGATGCTGGGTTGGAGAATCCCTGTTGATTCTGAAGAGATTGTGGGTTTTAAAGTAAGAAATTAAAAAAACTCATTTCTAAGCTAGTTTACGACACCTCAGCTGATAAAGCTATAGTGCTTGGCTGGTGAATGGCAAAATCAGAGAAGAAAGCTTACTGGTGTGGTACAAATGATGTGCAAGTGGTGTTACCCTTCACAGTCTTCCATTTTGCATCCACAGGTTGTGTGCTTTGCCATACCGTTCTGGGAGGATGTTCAGCTCATCACTTAAACAACAGAATAAATATATTTACTGGGTTTCAAAACTCTTCCTTTTCAAACTGCAGGGTGCAGGTGCATAGTGCTGTATTTGTCCCAAGCTGAGTATATGGGGAAGGTCTGTGACCTTGCATTGACATGCTACAAAGTGTGACTCTTTCCATGTTTAGGTTTTGCTGGAATTGTTTCCTGTGGTGTACATTGTGTCAGAACATCAACAGGAATATTCAGCTAATGCTTAGTAGTGCTTGTCAGGATGATCAGTGTGTGTACATGTCCAGTTTCACAGATTAATTTGGTACAGAAGAGGCTTTAGAGATGCTTGATCAGTGGAGTGTGGTGAAAGACAGTGCTGCTACCTAAAAAAAAAAAGAGCAAACAACAACAACCCCAAACTGTGTCCTACAAATAATGTAGCCCTCTAGGTCCTTGTGCTATTATTGTAGTCTGATTTTAAAATAATGTGATAGCACAGATAAAAATAAAAAAGATTGGTTTTGCGTTGCCATCAGTCTGGGACTCTTTGGATTGTTGTGCTCATACTTCAGGAGATGCAATTGGGGACATGGAATTGCTGGCCCATCCTGCAGCAGCTTCAACAGAGGATGAATTTGTGATGTCTTTGTGCTGTCAGACCACTTTGGGTAGGCTGTAATTTTGTGTCTGGGTTTCTCCTGACAGGGAATGTTTGTGATAGCTTAAATGACTTAAGGTCTGCCCAGAAGTGAAATTTAGGCAGCTCAGTTTTGTACTTGGAGGGTACCACTGATACCTTGTCATAAGCTTATTAAGCTACAGCAAAATGTGCCTAGAAATAAGCTGGGTTTGTCTGGGCTGAAGTTTGATTTTGGAATGTAGCTGACATAAGGAGAGCTGAAATGCTTTAGGTTTGCCATCCTGTGAGTACAGCTGAGGCAAGGGCCTGGAAGGTGCTCTGTTTTGCTGTGGAAATGATGAAGGCTATCAGGCAACCTGTGAACCAAATTAATGAATTTCCTATGCCTTGAGCAGTCTGAATGCTGTTTTACTACATGTAAACTTGTGCTGCTGTGTGCAGCTTTCCAGTAGCTCTTATGGGGAGTGATGCTGGATATCTCAGTTTCCTTGAAGATCCCTATTTTCAAGCACAGAAAAGAGTACTATTGTCCAGGATGACAAAACAAAGGAACAGTTCAAGCCTAAATAATGGGTTGACTCTGCAACTTTATATTGTACAGGCATGAATGCTTTGCACATTCACCTTGGGAAAACCTCGTGTGTTGTGGAGAGCAGTATTCAAACATCCAGATAGACTGAGGGACTGTTTGAGGCTGGGCTCTCATGAGCAGGAAGAGCAGTTATCAGTGAAGTGAGGTTGTTGGGTATCAAAGCATCCATCCCATCTGCCAGTGCCCAGCAGCTGTTGGCTTTCTGAAATTTTTAAAGGTGGTGTGTTGAGTGCAATCAGATATGGTTAAGAAGAGGAAGAAGTGTTTTTCTTAAACAGAGACTCAAAGCTCCAACAACAGGTCAGGGAACTTTGAGATTTTTGTCTTTAAATTGGGTCTGAGCAAAAAATATTGTGCTTCTGAGGAAGTGCAGCTCAGCAGGTGTTCTGTAGTTTCAGAACCCTAAAATCTGTGCAGGGTGGAGGGCCTGGGCTGGTGGATGTGGCCTCTGTGCCTCTCGCCCCACTTGCCCATCAGATTTGTTACTGGAGTCAGAGGAGGATGGGATGAAGTGTAAGTGGGTGTGTATTAACCAGCCTTTAAATGCTTGAATAGTCTTGTCAGGTAATTACACTGTAAGGTAGCAATTGCTTCTAAATTGTTACTTGAGAATACCTTAAACATGTAGATTATCTAATTCTGTCAAGTTAATAATTTTTGCATAATGGGATTTATAAAATCATTTATAAAATAAGGAGAAATTCATAGTGGACGACTAAACAACTATTTATATTGCTTGTGAAATGGCAGAAGGGCTTTGAAGAACTTGATTTAAAAAGTTACTACATTTGGCTTATTTGTCAGTGTGCTAATACTAATAGCATCATAGTGTTCAAAAGTACAGATCCTTGAAGTTTAAGCTATTAATAAGTCTGTTGCCTTGGATCTGTTTTTTTTACACTGAAACCATTATTTATGTATTTGACAAGAAATTTCTCATAGATGGTTACTCAGTGAATTCCTAATGTTAGCTTTAAGACTTTGATCAAGTGCTCAGGTTGCACTTGAGCAAGGGTGCAGTGCTTATTAGAAAATTTATTTAATCATAGAAAGTATTATGCTGTGTTTTATGGTTTACACAGAGCAGGTACTTTATGATCAAAGTGTCTGTCAGAATAATTTAGGACTAAAATTTGGCTTTTGAAATAGATTGGTTTTAATGGATACATTTTTAGAAAAGTGCAGGATTGGTGTATTTGATCTGTTTCTGAAGTGACTGTAATGATAGTGCTGGCTTTACTAAACAGCTGATTTATTGTAGTCATCAGTTGACTCTCTCTGGGGATTGCAACTTGGCAGTCTTTGAATGTGATTTAATGCTACGAAGTGATATACGATTGGAGTTATATTATCAGATCCTTCATTAATCTGTTAAGTATGCTTGAGGACTGGTATTACTCACCATTCTCTGCTGCAGCTAATGATATTTTGCTGTGCTTAAGGATGGTTTCTGCAGACTTCCAATTCCCTGCCCCCCCGCTTCTGTCTTTATAACTATTAATAATTTTGTAGGTTTTTTGGAAAGTTCATAACTTCCATTCACCCAGAGGTTCTATTAAGGAATTGTTTTTAGGAGCTCAATCCACAAAACAGTGGATTACTGATTCTTAGATTAGATGGTATTTTTTATAGTTTTCTTTTTCTTAAGTAAAACACAAGCTTCTGTTAATCACATTGGTTTTTTACGCTAAGACTAGTATAGTACAGTTATATCATGGATATAACATTGGATACTGGCCACATATTTCATGCTGTGCAGGAGGATAGGTTTTGTCTCAGAAGTTTTTGGTCATTATTATGACTGCATCTGGTTTTAGCAAGCTCGTAGCAGGGTTTATTCTGTAGTGTCCTCCTTCCATTCACCCTCTGGTATGATCATGTGGGGTTTTTTAAGGTGTTAAAATAAGTTTGTTGTGTCAGAGTCCCAGCTTGAAGTGTTCTGAAAACTGCTATGACCTCACCATCCTTGTGGGACAATTTGACTTGTTTTGCATGGTAAGGTGAAGCACTCTGAACTTTTTTTTTCCTCCATGCAGTCTTGGCCCTAAGGATTCCAAAAAGCACAGCCTCTTCCATTGGTTTTGCTTTCTTTGCAGGTGGCTTTAATCAAGATTGTTACCTTGTTTAGTCTAGGGAGAGGGAACTGGTGAGTGTGCACCATCACTGCTCTGGAGGTGCAGGAGGAAGTTCAGGGAAGGGCTGTTAGTTATGAAGGAAACAGAGTAGTGTAGGTAAGTTTTTTAAAGTTTTGAAGATTCTGGTGTTGTTCCTGTATTGATGTGATTTCTTTTAAAACTGGCTAGATTTTCTGTTGCTGCTTTAGTACTGTGCCCAGGTAATGTGGGATTGATGTGCTCAAGGAGTAAAATCGAGAGTAATTTTGCATTTGAAAAATGCCTACTGAATGATCTGATCTGGGTTTTGTATCCCTTTGTGGTGGCTTCATGTTTGCTGTGTGGGTAATGCTTGTATCTTTAAAACACTACACCTGTAGTAATGTTTTTCATCCTGAGTTTCATCCTGGTTTTTTCTGCATTCTCACTAGCAATAAAAATTCCAGCGTTACTTATTTGGTTCTGTCTCCATGGTAGTTGTACAAAAGGAGCTAATTGTAGGATTTCTCCCTGAATTTTATACTTAATAGCTCACATTTCTGCCAATTGCATCTAGCTTTTTCCCCAGTAGACATTCTGATAAATTTATCAAAATAATAAAGTAAATAAAAAACTCTTTCAACAAAAGGGAGACTTTCTGCTGAGGTAAAAAGCTGCCACTTTAAATTCTCCTTCAGAGTAAAAATTTCTCACTTCCAGAATTATTCCACTGTATGTGTTTGATATTGAATATTGATGTTTTTAAGCAAAAATGTGTTATAAAAAGTTCTAATGATAACTCATTTTGTTTCAGACACTGCTCCAGTATGCTGGCAGTCGGGGTGCATCGGAACATATTTTACCTTTTTTGGAAGTGTATCGAATCTCCATCCAAAGCTTTGCTAATGCAAGACCTTACTTGACTACAGAATGTGAAGATGTTCTTTTGGTACTTGGCAGGCTAGTGCTGTAAGTTTTAAGTTGGTATATTATTTTTTTTTTTTGCTTAAAAAAGAACTGCACTTTATAAATTAAAGGGTAAGCTGTTGAAATAGTTTATTGCTTGATTTGACAAGTATGTTGGCTATTTTTCATCTAGAAAGTGTCTTTAGTACATTGTTAATCATTCCACAAGCATGTGCTTGAGCATTTCATTAATTAATGTGGATGGGTTTAAGGCTTTTTTCTTCTGTATCTGGATAATCATGTAGGTATTAGGAAGGTTCTGGTCTTTCTTAAAACATTCTGCAAGTATTATTTTCTGAAGAGGGATAACTTGTAGTTCTCAGTCTGTCTTAGGTGCAAAGCAGCTTTTTGTAATTGAAGAGTGTAGCCTGAGGGCTTTTATGTGTACTGGGGTATAATCTTATAACCTGAGAATGTGCTGGTCATTCCATGCTAGAGAGGTTTCATCTGAGGAGGGAGGGTGAAGATCTGGAACCTTGAATATGAAGATCCTCATAGGATAAAAGTGATTCTCTGACAATTTTGGGGTTTTTTTTTTGTTATCAGTCTCTTACTTGTTTTGTGGTCTGAACTCAGATATTATCTTTTAAGATCTCACTCTTTAGCAGTGAACCTTTAGCAGTGAACCCTTGGTCAAATGCTTTGTTTTGTAATTGACTGACTTGCAGTATAAATGAACAGCTCAGAACCAGATATCTTCAAATGATGCCTTGAATTATTTTCTTTTTAATCGTGAGAAATATGTGAACTAGGAGTGGTTTGGGGTTTTTTGAAAATTTGTGAAATCAGAAGTGTGTCTTAGGTTCTTACTATGGAAACCTAAGACTTGAACTGATAAATCATTTACCTGGTACTTAATACACATTTTACCAAAAATGTCTTCATTGCTTTTGCAGACTGCCCCCTTAAGGATAGGGTATTATTGTCATCATCATACTATCGTTAATTAGCTTGTGTATTTTGTTGTCTCCTACTTAATGTAATTTTAAAGTTTGTCTTTTAGTGTCTATTTGCAGGGCATCTCTACTTGGAGTATTTTGTATATATTTTGCCACTGTTAGATATGTTGGTATGAAAATCCCAATTCTTTATCAAAATTGCTTTTCTCTCGTTGAGAAATATTAGAATATTCTGCTTTTTCCAGTAGAATATTTTATCTTCCAGTTTTTTTCCAGCTTTCAGTGTGAGGAGTTTGTTGTAGCCTGTATATTCAGAAAACCTTGTGTTAGGGGACAGTAGAAAAGCTGACTTGCTGGAATCTCCTCTCCTTGTAATGATTACATTTGAAAGGAATCTCAAGAATGAGAAATACAGAGAGGGTGGTGGAAGATAGGGGGAGGTAAATGGCATACCTGAATTAAGTCTCCTTTGTTTTTGTTTTTCATAAGTTTCTAAGGGAGTGAAAGAGAGGTTAGAGCAGGAACTAAAGATAAAAATTGATGTTTCATGAGGGAGGAAGACTGTTGCCTAGCTAGGGACATGAAAGCATTCTGTTCCCATGTAATGGTGATTTTTGGGGAGACAGCTGTCATGCACACTGTGCTTTCAGACTTGAACCTTGATTGGAAGTGAAATGATCAAACTTGTTTCAAACCAGAAGTGCTCTTCTTCCTACTGAAATCCTCCAACATTCCTCCTGGAGAAAAGAGCTTCCTCCTCCTGCCATCCTTCTCAGTAGGGTGAGCCAGTAACAGCAAAACTCAGTTTACTGTGGTGTTCCCTGCTGCCTGCTGAGGTGCTTTGTGCATTCTCAGTACAGTTGACACGATGCAGGGACTGTGCCTCCCGTAAGAAACATGATGCTCATGCAGTGTAAGGTATTTTTGGTCCACTCTCCAACCTTAGGAAACAAAAGGAAAGTTTGGAGTGGTTGCTCTTGTAGATTAACAGATGTGACAAACGATTGGAAGTGTGTGTGTGTGAAACAGGAATATTCTTTGTGGCCATGGCCATGAGGTGATACCTGCTTTGCTGGAGTGGGACTTGGACAGGTTAATCTCACAGCCCCAAAGCACAGTGCATTCCCCTCACCCCCAGGATTACCATTTCAAAGGTATTGCCTCTGCAGAAGAATTACTAAAGAATTAGCTCTATCAGAGAAGTCTTTCACTGACAGTTAGCTGGTATCTTTGTGAATCTCAGGAGACCCTCGAAGCTGGTTTTTCACTCAAGCTTCTTAGTGCTTTATTTCTGTGGCTGCTGTGAGGGGGAGGGTGTCATGTTACCATCAGTATGAAAATTTTACTTCCATCTGATAATGGTTTTTATGATTCTAAGATTAATAGATTAAAAAAGAGGAAATATTTGGTCATAAGTCACATTGTGTTTCCCAGTAACTAAGATTTGACTGCTTTCCACTTCCTCCTGTGTGGTGTGATGGCACTGAACTGAAAGGGAATTTACCATTTCTACAACTTTGAGAAGGTGTTTGTATGGTTTTTTTGCAACCACAAAAAAGAGAAAAGAGATTTGAATGCCATCTGGTTTAAGTAGCAAAACTGTATTGAACCAGTAAGACCAGTCTGCCTCAAGCTTGGAGCTCCATGTCACCTGTTGGTTGTACCTGGAATCTGCCAGGTGTTGGTTCCAGGAGGAGTGTGCTTGCTTTCCCCAGCACTCTGTGAGTGTCCCCTGGCACTGAGCTGCTGTTTAATAAAGCAGTTCTCAGCCTGACACACTGTTGCTGTTTGATTCACCAGCTTGCATTTACCACTCTGCTGTTTGTCATTCACAGCTAATTCAACTCTTAATAAGCACAGGATAACTCCTGGCAACAAGTGAACGATTCCTGCTGATAATCCAATGTATAATGAGTCACCTGTGTGTCTAAGAATATCAGAGTAATGCAATCCAAAGATAAACACAATTCTGAAAGGTTTAAAATTTTAATTTTAAAAATTTCTGTGAACGAGGTATTAAAGTGATTACAGAAAAATTTTATGCAAATAATGTGTTGAATTTTGCATAGAGTTATTTGCTCCAACATTAAGAAATTTATATCTAGGACGCCTTTTCCTAAAAAAATATTTTGTAGCTGAGTGTTTCAGATGAATAATATTTTTTCTAGTAATGTAAACATTCAAGTACCCATTACAGTTTATTTGCAAAAATTGTGATTAAAGTTTGCAATTGAGTTTTGTATAGGTACACATTGTGGTGGTACTGGTAGAGTAGGGTTAGAAAGGCTTGACTTCATGGCATAGTCTTGGTATTTGATTTGTGCCTAACCATGACATGTAAACTCCTTTTAGTTGCATTACATTAAAGAGGGAAATGGGATTTAAGGGACAGAGATGTGTTTTAAAGTATTGTTTAATAAGGACCAGAAGAAAATTAGGCTGAACAGTCTGTCGTTCCTCTTGGCAGTAAGGAAGGCTGATTGGTTTTTAGGCACCTGTGTGTTTGAATCAATTATTTAAGAAAAACTTAGTTAATTGACTTAGAATTCAATTTATTATCCTGCCAGGGAAATTGTGATTGGAATATCTGGAATATTACTTTGACAGTTGTGCTCTAAGTTTTTTTTTTTATGTGGTGGCTTATGTATCTGGAGCTCCACATTTCTTATGGAGTGCCTTCCAGACCAGAGTGCTGTTTGGATTCTGAGGAAGACTTGAAGATTTGCAGCAAAAGAGCTTTTGCCTTTTGGTTCACATCAGTTCTGTTTGACTTCAACAGACAATAACTCTGGAGGCCTAAATTAAATCCTCTTGTCTTCCTAGACTATCTCACTCTGTATGCAAAGGCTTTGAAAATGTAATTGCAGATTTTTTAACTGTCCAAGTAGCAACATAATGCTTGAGTTTAGAAAAATGATGTTTAAAAACTTGTTTTGTCATTTTGTTCAAGTCTATAATATTACATAATGAATATAATAGATATGAAAAAGTAATGTTTTAGAAAAAGTAATTTGAGGAGTTGAAAGTGGACATAGTAGGATTGATTAAGTCGGAAAGTGCGGAGTGCTCAAAAGACTTTACAAAAAGCACCTTGACCATGAAGTTTGCAGATGTGTTTCTGGGTGTAGTCTTTGTGTTACATGGATGAAAACAGAACACATATCTGGGGATTTTGTTGGTTGGTTGGTTTTTTTGTTGTTTTTTTTTTGTTTTGTTGGGTTTTTTTAAGTTTTGGGGTGTTTTTATGTTAAAATAGAGCTGCTTTGTAAAGTTGGTTTTGATAGTCTATTTGCAGCCACATGTGACTAAACATCTGGGTTGGTGAATTAACTTGCACTGCCAAACTGGAGTACAAGGCAAAACAAAGTCCTGATTACTTTATGAAATTGAGACCTCTGACAGTTGGAATATCTGGTGGTCCTGTTGCCAGCTTTTTCATCACCAGCAAAGTCTTCTGCCTAATGGTGTGAACAATGATGGAACTACAGTGGTGAAGGCTGTTGTATTTTCTGCCAATCTAATAAAAGTACTTAGAGCTTTTTGCAGCAACCTCTGTCTCAAGGAACCAGGATTGGGAGTGAACTCAGACTTAGGAATTGTGGAAAGGATGGCCAGATAGATATTCCATAATCATCCATTTGGTCTTGTTGATGTACACGACTGCTGAATCTGGCTAAAAACTGAGTAGGTATAGCATTTGGTAGTAATTGTTCATTTATCAGAAGTCAGGAGGAAGATGGACTTTCTTTTTGAGTACTGAGCAAATCTGAAACTTGTGTTTACTTAATATCATCTCTTCCTTTTCCACTTCCCCAACACCAGTTCTTCTGTCTGCCTGTCAGTCTCTGTCTGTCATAAGACTGAATGTGTTGCCCTGTCATTCTTCTATTTAATATCTGAGAGAGGATGTTTTGAAGAAAATGTAGTAAGGGTTGAAACTGTCTAACAGTGTAAATGCAGCTTTCAGCAGCGATTCAGTGCTATTTTATAGGTGGTGTCCTAGATCAGTTTTCTTTCCTTGTCTTGTCATGATTTATGAAAATCCTTCCTGCTGTGTGAGAGTCTTGTGAATCTCTAGACAGTGTCATGGGTAACACTTTCAGTGCTAAAGTCTGGTGGTTCAGTGGGTTTTAGGCAATCCCTGTGTTCTATACAAGGTTGGGTAGCTCCTGTTTGAGGACAAGACAGGCAGCAGTCCTGCCATGGCAGGTTGCAGTTTGTGCTGTAGGTATTGGAATGCTCTCCCAGTTGGTATCAAAGGCTCGTAAGGTGTTTCTAGGTGCTGATGCTCCTCTTGACATTGCTTGTCCAGATCCATTTTTGTGCTGAGGCATGTGTCTTCTGTCAAGCTGTTTCTTAGTTTTATTTTCTTACACATGTCAGTGCTGAAATGTTGAGTTAGGTGAAGGTGGCTTTCATCCTCCCTCCATGCTGGACTCCAGTGAGCTTTATTTAGAATGTTATTAGGTTGCCTTTGAGAAGAAAGAATAGAAATTCTGTGATGCAATGTTCCTGGGCCACATTGAATGGACTATCTTGTACAATAAGAGCAGCTACAATCTTAAATTAGAGAGATTGTAGTAAAAAGGAGCACTGTTTCCATTTGATAATTTACAGGCTATTTCAGGCCTTTAATTGATTTGCACAATCTAACATGTTTCAGTGTTACTGTCATTGCTTATCTGAATACTAAGTAGTATGTGCCACAAATGTTATTTAATGTGACAAGAGAATGTGTTCAGGTAGCTTGTTTACTTGCCTTTTGCTTTTCCAGGAGTTGTTTTGAGCTACTGCTTTCAATTCCTGAAAGTGAATTGCCACATGAGGTGTGGTTAGGATTCCATCAATCCATTCAGGTAAGTGTTCTGAATTTCTTTTTTGCAATTTGCATATTCAAAAAATAAAATAAAAAAAAGGCTGCAGTTGTATTCCTTCTCTTCTACCCTTCCCTTGAGTTCCACTTGTCCTGCACTGCTGTTACCTAGGCAGCAAGAATTTCTGAGCAGCAAAAGACAAACTGCAGCAACCGTATTGGGAGTCTTAAGGCCCAATAGCATATTTATAACCACAGGTAGATGGCAAATTAAGCAAGAGAACCTTAGTAATTCTTGATCTAGTAATTTGTGTGAGAGACAGACTGAGTTAAATGAAGTGATTTAACAGCTCTGAAGCATTGCTTTGATGATAAAAGAGCTTTTGTGGCAGGTTAGTGTCTGTACCTGATTTGAGAGGGATGGAAATGGTGGGACAGGTCTTTAGTCCAGGTGGTTCTTAGAAGTGTTTCTTTGGAGGTGGTGCTGAAATAAGTTCACATTACTACATTCCTACACTCAGATCAAGATGGCTAATGTAGACTGTGTAGGAAGAAGAGATGTTTTGTGGCTTTTAGTCTGGAGGTGGTACCTGGCTGTTTGCAAGGTCTGGTGTTCCTTGTGGAGCTGAAAGAGGAGTGGTGTTGCTGTGTTCATATTGATGGGCCCGTCCAGGAGCAGAGACTGCTCTCTTTCTGCTATTGCCTGTTCTGGCTTCAGCTGGGACTGTGAAGTTGGAAGCCAATCTCAGTTAGAAGTTACTGAAGTGAAGGTTTTGGCAGGAAATGGTTGGATTGAACTTAGACTTGCAGCTGTCTTATTGCAAGACCTTGTACTCCTTTGATTGGGGATTTTCTCAGTCCCTGAGGCTTGGCTACTGCTGCATCAGCTCTGAAGATGCTAATACTGAGTTGCTACTTTTGTTTAGCCTGCAGTCAAGGCAACAGGAGGTGTGAAAACTTTTCAGTAGACTGAATAAATCTGAGAGAAGCAGTCTAGCAGAGCTTTGTAGTCCCACTAGTAGCAGAAGGGACAGAGATGGTTTGTGCTTGAGTGATTCCAGGTGTGCAGAAACCTCATTTTCCTGAAATATTTATTATCTTGGGAAACCTGAAACAAGATGTTCTCTCATATTCAGAATATGGGAGGGTTTATATATATATATATATATATATATATATATACACACAGGCTTTTTTCATTATAACAGAGTTACCATGCAGCTCTGAAAGTTGTTAGCTTTTAACTGGAGGGATGTGCAAGGAGAGTTCTTGTTACTAAGTTTAGTAACTTCTATGATGTAACAAACCTGTGCATTTCTAGAATTTTGAAGCGAGTGATCAAACTGTGATACTTCTGCCAATATAGAGCAGGTTTTTAGTCCAATGAGATGGCTCTGTTTATGCTGGATGTGTTGGAAGGGAGCTGTTCAACTCCAGTGGTAGAAGGGTGTGATGTCCCACCCTTAAGAGGTACAGAGCATCCAAGATTCATAAATGCTTGGAGCCTTAAGGATCTACAAAAGTCAGAGGATGTGCAAGAGCTCACCAAGTTGTATTAATAAATTACATGTTTGCCATGGAAATTGTTATGTTAGTCCTTGACCTACTATAGAAGCTCACAGCAGGGGGGTTGGATTCAGGGGGTTAAGAAGGAAGAGAGAGAAAAAGAGATCCCCAGTCCTGCTTCCAGTGTTGGTCCAGCTGCTGGGATGTCCAGAATCCTGGAGCTACCACCTAGGCTTATTGGGGGTAGCTTTTTCTGAATAAGTTTTCCTGCCCTGAAGACAGGTTTCTCACTTTGTGTGTAAATTAACTATGCAGTCATGTGCAGTCCAGTTTTCCAGACCCCTCTGAAGGGAGTCAGAGGGCTTTGGGGATCTTGGGTGCTCTTGATCCCCTTGCTACCATCCATGCCCACTTCTCAACCTCATTCCTGAGCTTGCACTGGAATGTGTTGTGTTTATCTCCAGGACTGAGAGCAAGGATGTTTTTCACAGAAAAATGCGGCCCTATATCCACGTGGCCCCTTCTCCAGCCACATTTTGTTCTTTCTCATGGTGTGTTATTACCAACAGTCCTTGGTTATTATCAACAATCCTTGGTTGGTTCCCCAGCATCTCACTGTTGGTGTTTGAGACATGCACATGAGCCCTTATCTTCTGGAGTTCTACAGAGTTTCACACAAGCTCAGATCTCTCATGTCAGCTTTTAGAACTAAGGGAAAATTCAAGATGTGCTGCTGCCAGGTGCAGTAATATGTACTTGGCTTTTGAGTGACTTTTTGAAGCTACAGCTTTCAAGGTTAGCACTCACCTAATGCTCCCCATAGTTCAGGTAGTGAACTGATTAAATGTGGTGGTATTCTGAAAATGTGCTGAAGAGGTTTGTGAACTTTTACAAACAAGTGTTTCTAATAAGATTTTGAAGTAGCTCTCTGGTAGAAGTGTGAGAATGAGCTTGTACCCTCCCTGGAATACAGTAGGAGCCTTAGCACCACAGGAGTGTGTAAGTCATGTGAAGGGCAATAGAGATCTTCAGACAGGAAACACTTGTAGGCTGTCCTGTAGGTTTAAAGCCTGAGTGTGACCCTGTTAATGTGCAGATCTCCAGGCAAATCCAGTGGGAAAGCACTGCAGAATAGTGTGTTAGCACAAGCCCCAGACTGGTGGATGTAAATGTGCTTATTGCTTTCCTAACAAAATGGACAAGTGTGGCTTCACAGCTCTGTAACTCCTAACAGGGGAGGTATTTTTCAGATCTGCCTGCAGTAATTGTTGCTCTGTAACAGTCTGTGTGGGTAATGGGAGTCAGTGAAACTTCAAGCAAATTTTTATCCCAGGAATGTGAAAGGTGAGGGTTTGCATTTCAAAGCATCAAGGTATGGGGACTGTCCTAGACCTGACAGTGGAGTGTCACTGATGTCCAGCTTATACACAAAACGCTGTCAAAATCTTTATTTGAGGTCTGAACCTGTTGTTTCTGGTACCCTAAATAACAGCAGTTAGATCCTGCAGTCACCCTTGAGTCCAATTTTCCTTATCCCTAAGCAAGATCAGAGGCAACTTGGGCAAAAAGAAAACAAGATGTGAGATTGTATGGGCAGGAGTCTCAGCAGGGATTTATTCAGTGGGATTTATTTTTTCAGCAAGTGAAAGGATGCAGACACAAGGGGGGAAATGCTGTAAAATATGAGTGAAAGGATTGGGGCAGAATTACAACAGGGCTCTTGATACAAGTGACCTTTTAATCTGGGGGAGGAACTCAAGGGAGAGGTACTGTATAGATTGATATAATCTGGTCAGGTGAAGAAGGTAAAACTGTGCATTCAAAGACATCTTTGGTGGGAGTAAAGATGTGTTTTTCTGGGTGTTGAATATGGATTGTGGAATGGGATTTCCCTCAAGCCTAACAAAAAGCATCAATGCTTTATTTAGAAAAACTGTGAGGTGAGGGCAAGCACAAGCCAAAAACTTTGGTGAAGGTGTAGTTTATGCTGATCACTCTAAACTGCCAGGACTGAAAAATCCTGATGTCTTCAGTAAACTGTTTCAAGGCTTTTCTTTTGACCTTTGTCTATAGGCTCTTACTGTATTATTCTTTCCTGACTTCATATAGAATGACATGCTTTATGTCCTGCTCTTTAGAACATGTTTATGGTGTTGTCCTAACTTAATGAGCTCTGTATATGTAAATGTTGCATTAGGTTTCTTCAGAGACCTTTTATGTATTCCTTAACAGATTTTTGCAAATATTCTCATTAATATTAGCTTTATATTCTTCAGCAGGTCCAATGAGGTTCAGCTAAGCACTGTAATGGATGAGGAGTGTACTGACAGTAGGCAGTTACTGATGCTACATAAGTTGGGGAATTTTATATTTGATATTTTGGTATTGATGCCCTGAATCTCAACACTGTGCTGATTCAGCAAATCAGTTTGCTTGTATCAAAAGCCCCTTTTTTTTGTCACCTTCTTAGGTCATTTCAGTCCTTAATACAGGGGGGCTGAAATGTGATTGATCCTCATAATTGCTCTGGGCTCTGCAGGCTCTGTGCTGCATCCTGAAGCCCTCAGATTAAAGAACAGTTGCTATTGGGAACACACTGTTCACATTGGATGTATGGCTCATTGAATGTTGTAATCTGAGGACATTTTCAGTAGCAGTACCTCACCTGTGTCCAGATTGACAAGAAATTTTTTTAAAAATCATACAGTCATGTCCTTTCAGTAGTGATGGCAGATAAGTGGGCTGCTCTGGCTGTTTCTGAGGCTGTGGCTTCCAGCTCCTCTATGCTTTGATTGGTAGTTCCACCCCTTCCTAGGGTAGAACACCTGGGCTGAATGCCTTTGCAGAGCTCAGTAAAGTTCATTGAGTTCAGTCTTGCAGGTGAAGTTTGAATGCACAGGCTCTTAAATGCTGATGGTGTTTTGGAGTCTTTGGCCTCATCTACACGTGAGACTGAGACTTTGGTGTGAGGGAGGTGAATGCTCTGGCATAGTGGATGCTCTGGCAATCTGTGGTGTTGAAAAGACTTAATGCTGTGTGAGATGTACTTGGGAAAGGCCTAAAGTAGAAGTTGTTAAAAAGGACTTCTATTGATTTTTTTTTTTTTTTTTTAGTAAGATCGAGTAGCTCTTCTACCTGCACACCTCTAGCTGTTCTCTTAATCATCCTCAAGGCTGAAGATAAAATAATATCCATAGACTTCCCATAGGAAGTAACTACCAGTTACAGGAGCTGAGCTGTGGTTAGGTATTTCAGTTTGTTGTTTTCCAGTGATGTTTTTAAAGCTGTTCTGAGCATCTATTGGCAGTAGCATTGTGTTAACCATTGTGTGTCAGTCACCTGGCAGATTCTATTGGCATGCCATTTAGCTCAGTGTAAAGTGGGGAATGAATCATGCTTTTCTTTTAAAAAGCAAAACAAAACAGAGCCTTTTGTTCTGCTTCTTCCATGAGGGTGTTTGTGGTGAGGTTTGTTCACTGTTCCAGCTTGCACTGGAAGTGAGGACTTGAGAGGAGGAAAAGCTGTGTGAGTCTAAGGATTGCTTAAGTGATGTTCTCAAATGCTTAAACACAGCCTGAAACCTTTGTGTGTCAGTCTCTCAATGGTGTTAGCTAAGAGCAGTTTCAGCTCTGGTCAAGGGCATCTGAACTCACTTGCATCTTTAGGATTCAACTGTGACACTTCAAAGTTACTTTTAACCTTGTGAGTAGCATTTCAGGCTCAAGACCAGAGATCAGTCATTGCAAGCATCCTACTTGCCTGTCTTTGCATCTTCCAGTTAGCACCAACTCCTCTACCAGTACCAACACCTGATTTTTGAGGTGGTCTTACCAATAATTCACCCACTAATTTTACTTTCTTTATAATCGTTTTTAGAAGTAGCATGGTCTTTAATGATTTCAGCAGGTTGCTATGAGCTAACAGTTGGAACACGGTTGCAACAGTTATCTAAAAATAGAATTAACTTCGGGGCAATATCTACAGAAAATCTTCAGTACTGCTAAGGAAGATGAGATTGTTAAAGATGTCAAAACTGCTTCATTGTTGCATTCAGCTATGAGACTTCTAATTTTATGATCCTTAGAAAGTGGAAGTCTGCATTATAGCTCTGCATTTGGAAAGAGCATGTGCTTTTTTGCTCATTTCTGATGTTAGGTTTTTTTCTTGCAGTGGAAAAATACTCATTTAGGACAGAAGCACTGACTTCCAAAAGTGTGCTTTCAGACATAGTTTCAGTGTGCTTTCTGACACAGTTTGGAATTTCAGTGTGTTGAATCTGCAGCTCTCTGAAGGTTTTTGTTGTAGCAGAGTCATGGGTTTGCTGGATGAAAGCTCAGTTACCTGGTCCACTTCTTCACTCAGAGTAAGAGGGCTTTCTTAAATCAGGTTGCTTAGGGTCCTGCTTCACCAAATGTCTTTAAGAAATGGAAAATACACAAACTTTCAAAATGAGAGTGTTTACATATGGAAACAGAATTTCCTTTCATGTGATTCCTTCACTAGACAGCTCCAACTACCTTCTGGCAATGTAGTGAAGATAAAGACAGCTCTGAGATTTTCCTTTTCACTCTCTCTTCTGCAGGTGGTGGTCTTTGCTGGATGTGCATCACTATGGCAAATGATTTGTAAGCTAGGTGTTGTACTGCAGTGGAATTTCAAAAGTGTCAAACGGGAATAAAAACTTCAGGAGTCTCTTGGTTATGCTCTGAGACTGTTCTAGCTAGCCTTGTTGGCAGTAAGAGCTCACTGCTGGCCTACACCTGAAGTCCAGACCCTAACAAACTGTGGTGCCAAAGTGGAACCAAGCCAGTTGTTCACCAACCTGTTCTGATACTTGGGGTTGTACCACGTACAGCACTTTGATTTGTGATGTCCTGCAGCCTATTGAGTGTCTTAATGGCTGCCTGCCCAGCAGTGTTCTGTATAACCTGTGAGCTGGCACAGAATGAATGTGCTTTGTCCCATGATTCAGACAATAAATGTGTTAAAATTACTGGCTCAGTGTTGACCCTGAGAAGTGCTGCTGGGAGACAGCTGCCAGTTGGGTTTTGTACAGCCTGAGCTGGTTTTTTTCACCTGTATTTTGTCCACTTTTCCTTATTTTAACAATTTGGTTTTCAAGATACTATGGGAGATTGTCAGAAGCCCTGCCAAGTATGACTAATATCATCTGTAGCTTGTCACAGAAGGTAGTGAGATGACTGGCTGTAGTTTCCAGGAGAATTTGTTCCATATTCTTTCTGGGGCCAAGCTTTGCTGACTGGCCTGGAATTCCCCAGGGTTTCTTACTCTCAGTGATTTCTTCAAGTCACTGGAAACCTTTCTGCAGTGACTGTGACCTTCCAGAGCCTTGTTCAGGACCTGCAGTGACATCCATAATCACCATCCACAGCCTTGGCTTCTCTTGGATACCAGGGATGCTGATGTGATTTAAGATCTCCTCTGTTGAGCAGATTCATGCCTCTTTCCCACCTCCAGCTCTGCTGGTATGACAGGGACCAGGAAGGCCAGAGTGCAGATCTTGATAGGAAAACTTGAGGCAAAGTTATGGAGTTACCTCAGCCTCTCCAGTATCTTCTGTTACTCAGTGTCCTGTTACGCTGCTCTCAAGCTTTCCTTGGCCAAGTGAAGAAAACCAGAGATCCACTTTCTGTCAGCTTGGCCCCTAAGCCTTGTATTTCCTCAGTGTGATATGATTTGTGTCCAGGTGTGTGAGCAGCAAGTGGTGATAGTCTGAGAACAAGCCTTGACAGCTTCTCTGCAATATCCCACATCCAAGTCCCTGTCAAGCACCAAACCTTAGGAGACATGGAGGCTGATGAGCAGCTGAAGATTGTCAGTGCTTGCTAGGACTTTAACAACTTGCTTTGTTTCCTTTCTCCTTTCCCCTCTGGCCTATTACATTAAAGGCTGGGTACAGCTGGAAATCCTTTGTTTAAAGGTGAGTCAGGACTCTGTTTTATGTCAGTATTCTGTTACTTTAACATCATGACTAGCATAGGAAGATTAGCCCAGCTGTGGAGTACAGGAATATCCATTTCTAGCATCAGGGGTACATTTAGTGCTACCTTATCAGCTTACACAAAGCACAGATAATATGCTCTGCTTTTTCTTGATGTCCCCATGCTGCTTCTGAAATCTCCTGCAGATACTTAACACCTTGTGCTACAGAATGACACCTAAGGTGCTTGCTCTCCCTCTCAAATGTCACAATTCATTGTGTGCTAGATGAGCAAGCAGTAAGTTGTCTGCTCTAATGAGCTTTGTAGGAGTGTATACATCCTTTTGTGGTCCCGTTTGGATTTGGATCTTCACTTGCTATTTGCTGGGAATTATTTTCTTCTAACCTTGCCTGTATTCTCAGCTGAGTGAAAGAATGCCCTGAAGTTATGCACAGGCTCTCTAAAGAGGTTCATACACATAATTTTCTGTTGTAGAGTCTGACAGACTGTCCAAAGAACAAATGAATCTGTATAAACTCACTGCTGGACATCAACTTCAGTGGTGCCTTAATACTTGAATTTATTGCCTACAGTACACAAGTGCCCTATGGGATATTACTTGGAGCAGACACATGTAATCAGGCAGTGAGGAGAGAAGAACCCTGTGCTGACAGAGCCTCACTTAATTTGGGATTTCCTAAGTACCATATCTGATAGAATGGTTTCATAGGTATTCAAGAGGAGTCCTTTAAGAAACTTGAGAGGTGTGAATCCATGTAAGTGAACCTTTTACTGTAAGAATGTAATTTTTCCATCCTGAGTATTTTAGTGTGAATAAAGCCTCACTCCTTAGTGGGGAGATGCTTTACCCAAGAGTTACAATTCAAGTTCTCTTGTGCAAAGATTTGTGCAGTACAGTTTGCTACAGCATGAGAAAGGAAATACTGATGTATCCAAATGGTGAAGATGATCTGAAATTATACCTGATACTGGATATTGAACATCAATATCTCTTTTATTAAAAGACATCTAACCATTAAGTGCAAAGATGCCCTATTCCGGGAATGGTTAGTGGGAAAATCTTGATCATTTTCTTTGCAGATTGCCTTGATTGTAGAAGGGTAACTCATGGGCTTAAGTATGTTTTATGTGTTGCACTTGGAAAGCAGTTCATTGGTGGTTTTTGATTGCCCATTATAGAAAGTTCTTTGATTATTCTCCTATTTTTAGCGCAATTTAATTCTGATAATTCAGAACATAGAATTGAAGGATTCAACAGAGACTATCAAAAGCAAGCCTGAGTTAAAGGTTGTGTTAAAAATACAAATAACTTGAAATGCAGCTCACCAGAACTAGGGGGCTTTGCCATGTATTGAACTTAAGATCTGCTGTGAGAAGCATTTTTACTGAAGGTGTAGCCACAAATTGCTTACAGTTAGTTGGCTTTATTTGTCAGCATTAGGAAATTCTCAAAGGTGATATTTTAATTCTTTCAGTTCAAGTCACCCTACATCTGTTTTTCTACTATGGCCATGAAATGGCTGAAATTTGTTTCAAGTTGCTTTCCTTTCTGTGTTAGACTCTAGATTCTCCCCATGTGTAATGTCTTTTTTTAAATTCCTCCTTTACAGCTCAGGTTTCCAGAATTCAGAGCAGTAGGGCCCTGATCACTCTGAGCAATGTGCTGTGTGTAGAGCTGGAGTCCTGCTGAGAGTGGAGCATCTCTGGGTCAGGCTTCACAGCATTCAATCTGAGCAGAAATCCCTGGATCTTGGAGTAAACACACTGAACTTAGATCAGTTTCTAAGCAAATTGCATCCTCATTTCCAATTGAAAGATGTTTTCATCTTAATGGTAAAAGCTCCCAGGGCATTCTTCAGCTGGTGACTGATGGGTTTCATGATTCTCAGAGTGAATTGACTGGCTCAGCTTTAGTGTTAATACTAAATATATAATTTTAGAGTCTTACCATTTTGCTATTCATTTTGAAAACTATTTAGTCTTCCTTCTGAGCTTTTCAGTAGCATTATATGCTTGGATACAAAATAACCCTTTGTCTTTTTCTTTTTTTTTTGGTATACATGTACATGGAGAACCATAAAAATTGCAGAAGAGTTACAGCTGCAGAATAGGCTTTTTGATTTAACCCATTTCAGTCAACTCAGTAGCCTGAAACTGGAAAGTTTTGCTCTAGGATTAGAGAAGTGAAAGGACATGGGACTATTTAAATCCCAGTGCAAACTTGTCAAAGCACTAATGACTGAGGGATAGTGTGAAAGTATTAGAATGTAGTGAAATATTAGGATAGATAATGTAAAATTACATTGGCTTAATTTTTAGCTAAGACTTTTAATGACTTTTTTTTTTTTTTGCATTTTATAGGATTCACACGATGCTTTACTGGAATTTGGGAATAACAACCTCCAAATATTGGTGGATATCACAAGGGAAGGGGTATGGAAAAATCCAGTGCTTCTTAAAATTCTATCCCAGCAACCAGTAGAAACTGAGGAAGGTAAGAGTGTGCTTTTAGAGATGATGTATGGTTGTTCAGAAATTACTTGGTGCAGTTTTGGTGGGTATCCAGTGATTTGAAGTCAGAAGAGAGTTGCATTTTAAATTGTATTGTGCAGTAGTGTTCATATGTTGCTAAATAATATTTATTATGAAACTGTCTCACTGGCATTTTGAATAATGTGTCCATTTGTACAACCAGTGCATCTCTGCTTGGGCTGTACTATCCATCAGTTTGAATATTTTGAAACTCCATTTTTAAAAGGAGTTCTTTCTTTTTCCATCATAAAAATATAGAATTTTTTCTTCCTGAGGTGGTTTTATTTCTCATAACTCTGTGTTTTAAATGTTTTCCTGAAATCTTCACAGGGAGGAATTGAATGTGTCAACACTTCTCAGAGGCATAAAAAATTCAAGTGGAAAGGCAGTTTGGACTGTTATTGGCTCTAGGTTGGGAGATACTCTGTGTTTATGGAAATAAGATCTTAAATCAGAAACTGTTGAGAGGTGAGGAGAAAGAGGTGCTAGTGTCACTTTATGTATTGTCTTTCTAATGTCTTTTATTAAATTTTTCCTTTACTCTGAATTTTTTTCTCATTAGTGGTACCATTAAGTACTTGTAGGTATTTTATCTGCTTCATTAACAGTGCACTAGACTGCAGTATAACTGTGTAGTCTAAAGTTAAAAATAATACAGAAGGGAAGAAGAGCTTAAAATATTGCCTTAAAAATTAAAGGAGAACAGAAAGGTATTTTTAGTTTTCTTCCATAACAGAATCCTTTGTTCTGGCTTTGGGTTGCCTCTCTGAGTTGCATTATGTCAGTATTTTTAATAAATAAATAGAAGTGTTATGGTTATTGAGACAGTGTGTTGTTCCTTGTGTTAAAAAAAGAGCAGCCAAGTTGGACTGAGTCTTCAGCAGCCTTCATGTCAGGTATTAATAGCATGGCAAAAACATTTGAACTGTTGTGGTTTAAACTCAGCTGGAAACATTCAGCCCCACTCAGCTGCTCCCTTTTCCCTCTGGTGAGAGGGAGACAAAGGCTGAGTTGAGATAAGAACGATTTACTTGAAAACAGCAGTGAGATAAGAAAAAGAGCAGTGACAGCAACAATACCAAAACAACTCTAAAAGAAGGTGTTTGCATTCAAAAACACTCTCTGAGAAACTCCTTCACTTTGGCCCCAGCAACCCCTGCAGCCCTGCAGGCTGGGGACAGTGGCCAGGCAGAAAGGGACCTGGGGGCTCTGGTCACAGCCAACTGAACATGAGCCAGCAGTGGCCAAGGTGGCCAAGAGGGCCAGTGGCCCCTGGCCTGGATCAGGAATGGTGTGGCCAGCAGGACCTGGGCTCTGCTTCTGCCCCTGTACTAGCACTGGTTGGGTTCCTCTCCCCCCTGTTTAGGAAGGACATTGAGATGTTCAGACATATCCAGAGAAAGGAAGCAAGGCTGGGGAAGGAGGAGCAGCTGAGGGAGCTGGGGCTGTTCAGCCTGTAGTAAAGGAGGCTGTGGAGGTCCTTTTCCCTCTCTACAGCTCCCTGAAAGGAGGATGCAGTCAGGTGGGGGTTGGTCTCTTCTCCCAGGAGCCACTGACAGGCCAAGAGGCCACAGTCTTGAGCTGCATCAGGGGAATTTTAGGCTGGACATTGGGAATAAATTTTTCACACAAAGCGTGATTGGGCACTGGAATGGTCTGCCCAGGGAGGGGTGGTGGAGTCACTGACCCTGGAGTGTTTGAAAACAGATTGGATATGGAAATCAGTGCCATGGTGTACTTGATGAGGAGGTGTTAGGTCATAGGTTAGACCTGATCATCTCAAGGGTCTTTTCCAACATAGTTAATTCTGTGATTCTGAGACATTCATTGGAGCTCATTTGCACAAGGAATAGTCCACAGGCATTCCAAATGAGTCTGAATGGGACTCTGGAATCCTGTATTAGACAAATACAGGGCAGAATGAAAATGTAAAGAATCGTGCTCTCTAGCCATTATAGCATGGAAAATATTTTGACTCCTAGATTGTGCTGCTGATGTGTTTTATCTTATTGATACCATCAGACAAATGGGATTCAGTGACTACAGAAGTTACTGCTGACATACAAACTGATCCATGAAGCTGTTTTATACCATGTGTTATGATGAGTAAAATCTTGGTTTTGTTTTGCTTCCTTTTCTTTGTTCAGTCCTGTCTTTTCTCTATAGCAGGCAGTCAGATGCTGCTGTGATTTTATTTCACTTGCAGAAACTCTGTCTGAGCAGCCAGGATTAGTTTTCTGGCCTTGTATAGGACATGATTGGAGTTGGTATTAAGCAACTGTCTCTAGATGTCTACTAAATTAACTTAATCAGAATCATCTCAAGTAAATAATAGTTTCTGTAGATTGTAAGTCACTGGTGAGTTTGAGGTTTGTGTTCTTTCACCTGTGTCACTTCTTTGATCTGTGTAATGTTCTGTGCTAGCTGGCTCCATTTGATAGAAATAGGAGGAATCAAAATGTTCTTCCTGCAGGTCCCAGAAGAGATGGCAGTTCTGCTTTTAGACTTGGGATTAGGGACTGCAAAAGAGCTCCAGTGCAATGGATTTTCAGTTTCCTTAGTCAAACTGCTATTTTATCCTTCAGTACAACAGCAGCTTCACAAAGCCTTTTTCAGTCATCTAAAGCTGAGTTTCTTTGAATAGTTTGTATTTCATGCTTTTTGGGTTTTTGGGACAAGTACCTGAAAAGCATTCCTAGTTTTTGCTGCTGTGAGCCACTGTGAGAGCCAGATGTGAGAGTAGCTCAGTGAGCTGAAGCTGAAGCTGTGTTTTGTGACCTGGCAGTTCATGTTAATGACCATCAGATGCTTGCTTGAGTGAACAATCCTGAAGGTATGTCAGGTTCCTGTCTTTCTTGTTTAGAGTTCTTAATTTTAATTTTGTTTTTTAATGCACTGGCCTGGAGAAGAAACTGACAACAAATATAAATATGGTTTACCAGATTTGTTCCAGCAAAAGTTTTGGAGCAGCCTGGGTTCTGTCTGCTGCTTCTGTGGCTGTCAATAAACTGCACTGCCTTTTACTGGGCAGGTGGTTCCTAATTTTCACTGTCAGCTGGCTGAGGATGGATGTTTGGGGCATTTATATTTGCTTGAGGAAGGGCTTTAAAAAACTCATTTCAATTTAGGCCTTTAGGTGACTAAACAATACCAGCATCCTGGTGTGACCATTACTGATGCTGTGGCATCCCACCTAAGTCTGTGCCTCAGACTTTATTACTCTGACTTCAAAACTTCCCACCCCTTTTCTCTTAACAAACACGCCCTGACCCGAGGAGGTTGGGGTGAGCTTGTTGCTGAGTGCAGCAGATAAATGCCAACAATTTGGTCTGTCTGTCTTGGTGAGAGTTTTGCAGGACAGCTGGGATAGCCATCCAACACACAGCTATTGTGTGATACACAGACCTCAGGGTCAGTTGTGCATTCTCAGCATATGTTACTGCACTTCAGCACATTGTCCTGTTGTGCTGTTCCAAGGACTTTCAGCAGAAATTCTCACCCAAGATTCTGTTTTCTCTTGAATGTTCATTATAGTGATCACAGAGTCTTTTCATGCTCTGGTGCCATCCATGCTTTATAAAGGTTGTATTCACAATATTGGGGTGTAACTTAAATTATCTTTCACTGCAAGTGTTATGGGTGAGAGAGGAATCTCTTATCCTTACTTTTTGATCCTGGCTTAAGAGAGCTCTTAAGATACGTGTTTAGTTTGAAACTGCACTGCATTTTGGAAGAAGGAAGGGTTTTGCAGGGTCTGCACTGATTTTTTTATAGCAAGCTGTTTTAGTCTTGAGATGTTTGATAGAACACTGTGACAGAACACATAACAGCAGGAGGTCTAGGAAGAGAAGGAGCAAGAAAGTCTGTTCATGGACATGTATGGAAATGTAACAGATTTAGGACTGAGTACAAAATTAGGTTCTCTGAGGGAAAACAACTCTTCTCATTTTTCTGCTAATTCCTCAGGTTTTGTTCATTTTCCAGGACAGGAGGAAACTTTCCCCTTTAGAGTAAAGCTAAGTGCTAAGCTGTATCTGTGACCAGTGATTCATTTCTGAATTTTGCTCTTACCATCATCATTTACATCTGGATGACAGAGGAGCTCAGTTTGTGTTTGCCTCTTTTGCAGAGGTGACTTCACCTCCCTAAGGTGTGAAAGCACTGGCCTGAGGGTGCAGAGCTGCCACCCCTGGGACCATGTGCTTACTGACTGCTCTGAGACTGCAGCAAATGGGACCCTCTTGTGCTTACTGGCAGAGTCCACCTCCATCAAAGCCTCTCATTTGTGCTGGAAGATAAAAGTGTAACTGTTAAATGGAAAGTTAATTTGGCTGACTGCAGGTAGTCTTAAAATACTTCCCATGTCTGGACTATCTACTCTAACATGTTAGTAAAACTTCATTTAAGCAGTTGCCAGGTGCACGTCCATCTGTGTAAACAAGAGGAATCTAAATAATTCTTAGAGGAGATTAAAAGGGTATTTTTCTTTTTGATAGTATGTCTTTTATTCCTCCTACAGACTTGAAAAAAAAAGTATTCTAGTGAGCCAAGAGGTGTGGAAAGAGGGACTTAGAGAATTGTTTTGAATTGCTTGTGGGCACTAAACCCCATTCCTGCTAGGCCCATGAACAGCAGCTCCACTTGGAGAGGTGGCTGATCTGACACTGGGTAAAGCCAGCTTTCTGGGGGTTTGCCCTCAGCAGTGCTCTCCTGGCCATGTTGTTGTGGTAGCAGTCTCTTACAGCAAATATCCATATTGAAGCTCCTTGGCTTTCCTTGGTAAGAATTCAAGCACAGTGTCAAACTGATGCACTTTTTAAAGAAGAGAGGAGGCTGTTTCCTAGCAACTGGAGATCTTACTGCAGGCTGCCTCCTGGTCAGGCAGTTCTTTTTGCTTTATCCATTGAAGTTCCTTTAATGTGAAGTGTCAGCTGGGTCAAGAGTTTAATGCTTGGAGGTTTTTCCTGTGAAAAACAGAAACCTTTACCATAGACTTAAAGCTTAAAAATATTTTCTAATGAACAGTTAAGCTGACTTCTGCAGAATACAAGTAAGTTTCACTACAGGCATGTGGTGTGTACCTGCTGCCTGCAATGAGTTTTCTGTTCAGGTGCACATTGTGAGTTTTCTGCCAACTAGTGTAGTGTCTGTTAGAACACACTGTTGTTCTGTTTGGGCAGAATTTAATTGCAGAAAGCATGAAAACTTTCCTGTTCTCTGTTATGTGCAATCCTCTCTTTTAGAAATTTATATTCCATTGGTTTTATTCCATCTTTCATAGTAATAATAGGATGCTAGGATAGGGGAAGAGCCATTGAATAAAAATATTTTCACTAAGTTGTTAGTCTGAAGCAAGTATTCCTTTCTGACTAATCCAGAGTCTCTTGCAGGCACAGGAGGTAACTGGTTGACTGCAGTTGCTGCAGGACACCATTCTAGTATGTGTTTTATCAGAATGTCTCGTGCATTTCCATGATTTCTTCTACAGTTCATCAGCCAGTTTAGTCCTTGGTTCAAATGCATTACTACGTGTAGCGTAAGAATGTGTTGAATTGTCTCTCTTAACTCACAGGAGTCTTGAATGATGTACAGATCTGGAGACTCATATCAAGGCTTTGGGTAGATGTTTATGTTAAGCTGGAAATAGCACCACAGCTATTTTTGAGCATATTATTTCATCATGTTGGTTTTGCACAGCCTGGTTCCTGGTAGCTGGTGGGGGGCATGGAGGTGGCTTCTGTGAGAAGCTGCTGGAAGCTTCCACCATGTCTGGAGAAACACTCCCTAATGGGCTGTCTGAAGATGGACTTGCTGCTGGCCAAGGCTGGGCCAATTAGACATGATGGTAATGCCTCTGTGATAATATATTTAAGAAGAAAATCAAAACAAAGTGGGAGCAATTTGAATTCCAGCTGGAGAAGAGGAGGAGGTGAGAATGTGTGAGGGGAAAAAACATGGAAACACCAAGGTCAGTGGAGAAGGGAGAGGAGGTGCCCTGGATGCCAGAGCCAAGATTCCTTGTCAGGCCCTGGTGAGACTATGGGGAGGCAGCTGTGCCCCTGCAGCCCCTGGGGATACAGGGATCCACAGGGGATGGAGAGATCCACCCACAGCCCGTGGGGATCC